>CAUYQG010003160.1:0-19740 GCA_963574415.1 Tarsius wallacei
GTTCCTCAAAAGTAACATAACAATCTTTCCTAATACCACAATGTTTCTAATAATCAATAACCTTTAAATCCCTTACACACACAATACCTTATGCAATGACTAACTTATCCTAATAACTTTCTTATTCTATGCTAATTAGCACAAACCCTAGCTGCTATGCTAAAGTTCCAACTGCATGGTTGCTATGACAACTCTTAGCAAATATAGCTTAAACTGGTTCCTAAAGAATGTGGCCCAGTCCAAAGATCATGCTGGGCTCTCTTCAAAATTAACACAGCATTCTATTCCATAAAAGCAATATCCTAAATAATCACTAACCTAAGATTACTAAACTTAAACAATTCTTAATATTAAAACTACCTATCCTACAATTCCTCTAAGTACATTGTATAAGCTTAACTTAATTCTGCTAAACCAAAAACCTTACACTAATTATAGCTAAAACTGGTTTTAAAAGAATGTGGCTCAGTCCAGAATACAAGCTGGGCTCTTAGGAATGTGGCCCAGTCCAAAGTACACAGTGGGCCACTTCTCGGAACAACGGATTACAATCTCTTAACAAAATGGCTACTCTAAAATCTTATTCTCTATATATCTATACCAAACTTAAACATTTGATTCTAATACAAAAAGACTTGCAATTATATTAAGACTCTCGAATGTGACCCGAGATTGAACTGCTTATATAAGGGCCAAAACCGCAGTCTGTGAGAAACGGGAACAATGTGTATCCAAAGTTAACCATGCCTGTCGTAGTTTCAGAGCTTCCTGCTCAAACCAGCAGAATTCCTTTTGCTGAATGTGCTAAATAACAAAAGGAGGAGGGAATGAGCCAACAGTTCCCGAACACATCCTAGTGGTCTTGGGGTCCACAGCCCACCTTGATCCCTAACATTCAGGTGGGCCTCCATGGCCGATTCCCAACACACACCCAGATAATTTTTTGATTTATTATGGAGATATGGTCTCACCATGTTGCCCAGGCTGGTCTTGAACCTGCGGGCTCAGTCAATTCTCTTGTCTCTACCTCCCAAAGTGCTGGCATTATAGGCTTGAGCCACCATGTCTGGCCTGAGCAGATATTCTTAAAGACTGAAATTTTTTTGGAAAATTATTTATTCAAATAGGCATTCTGCCCTTTCTCATCTATAGGGTTACAATTACAGAGATACTAAATTATTTGCTATTTTCCCATAATCAACTGAATTTCCCTTTAATTTTTTTTCTACCTCCCCCCCAGATACTTCAATTGGAAAAATTCCTAAAATCCTCTTTTTTAATTTAATTTTTTTCTCCTATACTATATACTTTGCTATTAAGCCTATTTGGGGCTTTTCATTTCAGCTATTTTTTTTTAAATCTTGAAATTCCATGTTTTTATTTTTGGTAACTTCTATTTCAATGCTCATATTCATGCTTTCCTTGAAATTCTTGAACATCTTTGTTCTTCACATCTTAAAGTTCTTGACTGATATTTCTATCAATCTCTTATATTTGGTTCTGTTTTTGTTGACTGGTTTTTCTCATTGTGTGTGTTACACTTCTTGTTACTTTGAATATCTACTCATATTTTTTTAATATACACTGGACATTTTGAATGTCACAGTGTGTATCTTCTTTATACTTAGTCTTCTTTTAAGAAGTACTCTCAGGTAGGTAATTTACTTGTATGTCAACTGTAATCATTCGTCTCCTTTATCTAAATTTTAAGTATAATAAGGAAAGTTATCACTTTACCACTGCTTTAACTATACTCAACTTTCCAACAATGTCTCTTTACTGTAGCTAAGAGAAACTTCAACACCTTCCAGGACTTTATAAATTTTGGTTTTTTCTCCAGCTTACAACTCCCTGATAGTTGTTCTTTGTCACTGTGGAATCTCACTCTCAATATGTACAAGGTCATATTCAGCCAAAGGCTCAAAATACCCTTGAAAATATTTTTTCTCTTTACTTAAGTAGGTTCCTTCTTTCTACCTCTTTGGTACTCTTACCTGAAAATATGAACTTTCTCTACTCACTGCCCACCACCTCTAAAATATCTAAAAATAAAAAAAATGAATCCAAACAATAAAATCTGTTATACTCCTCCAGGCTTTCATGGTCTAGAAAGTGCTGTCAGGTAGAAAATGCAATGTCATAAGGTTTACCTCATTTTTGTTTTTAACATCTTAAGAACAAGAGTCCCATTTTTCTTGTTTCAATTTCTAAAAATTAATTTTTATTCTTTTTAAAGACATTTCTAGTATCAATTACTCCATCATGGCCAAAATTTCAAATTGCAGCTGTTTTTATTTTGAAAGACGATAATGCCTGAAAATACACAGTGCAATGTGGACAGGTATGCTCATAAATCACCCATCATGAAATGGGCAAATGCATGGAAAGAATCATCAATAAATTTACCAAAGCTGAATGCAGACTCTCACAACAATGCTATCTGGTACACCAATGCCGATGGGTTCCTAGAACACTTACCTAGTGAGGAAAACCTATATACTACAAGGGACTGTGCTCCAGAAAATAATTTCACTTTTTTAGTACCCTCTCATATATATTCAAGTAAAATTATTAAATATCCTAGTTGGTTTTCTATATTTTTACATCATGAAATAATCACTCTAAACTTTACAACTGAACATTTATAACCAAATGAAATTTTTTGCTGTACCTGTCTTTATTCTAGATAAAATAACTCTAGAATGTTAATTTTTAAAAAAAAAATAGCGGCAGAAAAAAGTAAAACTAAAAATTTTGAATCAAATTCTCATATGCAGTTTTGACTTAACTAAGGAATGCCACCTAATATAATCTCTTATCTAATGGACATCGGCGTTGTCTAACAGAATTGCTCCTTCTGTTAATGATAAGTGTATTCAAATTATATGATTAGTACATACGGCTTTCAATTATTGGGACATAAATTTATCAGCAATACAAGAAAATTAAAAAAATATAAAAAAACTTTAATGTAACAACTTTCTAGTAGCAATTTACTGAGGATGAATAACATTCCACTTTACTGTGTTCCAGATATTATCAGCAGAAAAATTTTAGAAAGGTTTTAACTTACTGAATCTAATATTTTAAAAATCATTTTTAATTCTTTTATTTAAAATATATTATGCCCATCCATTACTAAAACCAATGCAATATCGTCAATAGAATATTTTACACTGAAGAAAATTGAAGAACACCTTTAAATTGAATATTATATGATTTTCCTCATATGACCACAAAGAAGAGAGAAACATACACAAAGAAAATTTTATAAACTAACTAGAAAATTTTTCTCATTTACTCATTTTTAAAATTTCTTTTTATTGAAAGTCCAATAGATCATGAAATATATAAAGCTATTCAGTAATAGGAAGATAGTGTTCATTAAAAAATTGGATTTTATATATATATATATATATATATATATTTTTTTTTTTTGAGTTGGAGTCTCACTCTGTCGCCCAGACTGGAGTGCAGTGGCCGCTCCCGGCCACCGCAGCCTCGACCCACTGGGCTCCAGCGATCCTTCCGCCTCAGCCTGAATTGTAGCCGGAATTAAAGGCATGCACTACCATGCCTGGCTGATTTTTTGATTTATTGTAGAGATGAGGTCTTGCCAAATTGCCCAGGCGGGTCTCGAACCCGTGGGTTCAGGCAATCCACTCACCTTAGCCTCCCAAAGCACGGGATTACAGGCTGAGCTACCGAGCCCGGCTGGATTTTACATTTATTCACTACCTTTATATTCAGTAACTCTCCAACAATGAATGAAGTATTGAACAGTGTATTGGCAGCACAAGACAAAGATTTTATGCAGTGAAATATTAATTAGCCATTATTAAGTTAATAGGTTGTTCACCAATTTGCCCATTACTTAAACGTGAGACAAAGATTAGCAGGACTGTATATTTTTTAAATATTAGTTTTATAATCTTTTTGGTCATGATACCTAGCATTTCTATAATGAATGACTATTATTATGTTTTTATTATTTATTTACTTATTTGTTTATTTATTCATTCAATCATTTTGGACAGACACCTAGTGTTTTGTTTCTCAGACTATTATTTATTTAATTTTTATTTTATTTCTTGAGGCAGGGTCTCACTCTATCACCCAGGCTGACACGCAGCAGCAAGATCACAGCTCACTGCAGTCTTCACATCCTGGGCTCAGGTTCCCAAGTCGCTGGGACAACAGGTGCATGCTACTAAGCCAGCTGATAATTTTTATTTTAATTTTTTCTGTAGAGATGAGGTCTCGCTATGTTGCCCAGACTGACCTAGAACTCCTGGGCTCAAGCAATCCTCCTATCTCGATCTCCCAAACTGCTGGGATGACAGGTATGAACAATCACCCTTAGTCAGACTGGTCACGTTGGAGTCACCTGAGGAACCTGATGTTCCCGCTGAAGCGCAGTCCTGTCCTCCCTCATTAAGCCTGGCCCTCACTCTCGTGTTTTTAGACATATCATCTAACGTGAGACTTTTCTACATTTTGTTAAGTATATTAATTGTGAAATGTACACTTTATCATTTAATTAAGTGGTAGCCAGTTTTGTTAAATGACTTACCCAACGTGATACATGCAAGTAAGTTGCCTGAGCAGAAAATTTAATCCTTTCTCCTGATTCTATGTTGTCCAATAGGATAACTATTATTTATAAATGCTTATTTTAATTAATTTATTAATTTAATTTAATTTTTTAGAGGCAGGGTCTCACCCAGTTGTACAGGCTGGAGTATAGTGGCAAGATCATGACTCACTGAAGCCTCGAGCTACTGGGATTAAACTATCCTCTCACCTCAGCCTTTTGAGCAGTTAGGACTATAGGAACGCACCACCACACTCAGCTAATTTATTTATTTATTTGTTTATTTAGAGATAGAGTCTTAATATGTTGCCTCCAAGGCTTAAGTGATCCTCCCACCTTGGCCTTCCAAAGTCCTAGGATTACAGCTGTGAGTGACTGTGTTAGCATACTTAAAACTAAATACAAAAAGTTAAAACAAATAAAAGTTCTGCTCCTCTGCCTCACTAGCCATATTTAAAGTGTTCAGTCAAATTGAGCACAGATAATACAATCAGAATATGAAGTAGAAGCAAGTAAGATAGTTGTGAAGCTTCTGTGAAACCTTAGTGGCAATTTTTCTACTGCATCTCAGAGGGTAAATGATTGTAAGCCAGAGTTAGGGTAAGGGAAAGATGATTGTTTCAAACAGAAGGAACGATGTATGCCAAGCATAGAGACATGGAAAAGTGTATACTACTTTAGGACCTGTGATATATTTAATATACAAACAGGGCATACAGATGAGGTGGTGGGTGTAGCAGTACTTTAATAAGATGTGGTTGAAGTGATAAACAAGCCAAATCATGAGTGACTTTCCATCACAAACTAAAGATTTAGACTTTTTTTTTTTTCCTGAAAGCCAATTTTGAATGGTACAAGTGGGAGGGGAAAGAAGACAATTTATGTTTTAGAATGATCACTCTGGCAGAAGTATAGATAGTGCATAATTGGCAGGCAACACAGAAGGATATGACCTAATCAGTGGTTACGGATGTAATCTAGATAAAAGGTACTTTAGCTAAGGTAGAAGCAGTGAAGGATGGAAGAGAATGTTTTCCAAAACTATGCATAAATGAATGAATCAATCAGTGTGTACAACAGGGTGCATTTTCTTAAACTTCGTCATTAAAATTTATATGCACTTTGCTTTAACAAAGTCTCAAAATACATGTTAATATGTATTGCATGTGTACTGCAAAATATACGATGCACAAGGTTTTCTAAAGATCAGCATGTTTCTATTGGATGCCATTTTTAACTTTTTATTTTCCAGAGTAAATTCTTGATTATAATGAAAAACAATAACATATATTAAATAAGTTTTAGCATAAAATTATTATTACATGACAAAAGTACAAATGGAGAATATGATAAAGGAAAGATACTTGGGAGACTACATATCCAACTCAATAGGCCAAGTTTCTGGAATATCTAACCTGAATATTCATAATCCATTTAACCAACACACTTTAAAATTGAACTCACAAAAATAACGAACTTCACAGTAACCTGGATGGAATTAGAGTTTATAATACTGAGTGATCTTTCATAGAAACAAAGATATGAATATCACATGTTCTCACTCATAAGTGAACCTTGAACAACTACCATAATACTATAAGAAAAGGATAGGATTGACAGTAGTGGGAAACTGCAGGGGGAGGGTGGGGCGGAGAGGTTGGATTGACAGTAGTCCATATCTGCCTGGGAAAGGGGGGACACACCTCATCAACAAGAGTACCTGCACAATGAATATTTGTATACCTAACCCTGAATTGTACCCCACAATTTTAAAATAAAAATTAAAAAAAAAAAAAATTGAACTCACAAGTATTCAAACACAAACTTTCCAAATTTAGGACTGAATTTGAATAATTTCTTTAAGCATTTTACAAATATTTATAAAGAATTTTCTGTGTATACCCTCCATCCCAAAACTGGAAGTAAGGGATGCAGATATAATTTCAAACTTGATTCCCAGATTGGAGTATATCAAAATAAAAAATTCACAATCAGTGTTGCCAAATGGATTTTAGAATTTAATTCACAGAAATTTCTATAAATGCTTTCTTAATTTAAATTTTAATTTGGTTAGAAGAATTGTTTTTTATTCATTGAACAAATATTTGTGGAGCTCCTACTATGCATACAATGTGATCGTGGGCTAGTAATAAGAATGAAGATATATTTCTCTCCTCATTAAATTTGTAGTTTGAGATGTGGCTTCTGTACTATCCAACAGGCTGGCAGGGAGGCCTCTGAGAATAACTTCATATTATGACAGGAGATATATATTATCTTAAAACTTCTCATAAGATTGATATGATTTTTTAAAAAAGATTTATATGATTTGCATATCTAGAAACCAAAGTTTAAAAAAGAGAGGAAATTACTTTCAATGTCATGGTTTTTATTAGTAAAAGAGCCTATATTCAAATCCAGGAGTAATTTTAATATTTTTCATGTATTTAAATATCCTAATTTCCTTTTCATTATAGTCGGAAATACTTTTTTCCAAGTCATTGATTCACCTTCAACTACTGAAAATGAAAAGGAAATATGAATTTGATAGAAAAAAAATGCAGAGCAAGAGCATTAGTACACAGGAACTCTGATATGGGTTTCGTAATCTTGTCTGTGAAGATTTGCTAGCAATATTCACTTCCTTTCTATCAGAAAAAAATTAATTTTCTGACAAAGAAAAGAAATTTGACATCTGATTAGCCAGATGGCCCTGTGGTGGTAGCATATTCACATCCAGGGTATACCTCTTACTTCCATCAAACCTTACTCAGGTCAATAGAGAAAATATGGGTGATTAATTTACTAAGTGTGACACAACATTGTATCAAATACTCCCAAGTTTATTTGCTTGAAATTAGACATGAAAATGCCAAGCTACTTTTTCAAATGCAGCTTTTAAAATAATAAGTACATGATTAGAATGAAAGGAAAATAACAATGATCTGTGCCCTATATTCTAATTTACAAGTCAATATCCCCTGAGCAGAAACAGTTGGTGTAAAGGAATCTCCTGAGTAGCACGAAACACCTACAGACTAAAATTACTTTGTAGTACGTCACCTTCAAGCTGGTGCCTAGTTCCTGTCTTCTTACCTTATGTTTGCTTCTCATTCCCATATTGTGCCTGATGCCTTCAATTACATCAGGAATAAAAATTTGTTTTCACTATTCTGTACTCTCCTTAGTTCCTTAGTGATCCATTTTTATTGAAAGGGCTTATTGTTTCTTTTATTCTAACATTAAACATTTTGTAGAAAGTAGCCTAAATATTAATAACTAGTAGTATTCTTTCCTGGAGGAACATATTCTCTAATTTTTAGGCGTCAAAAACCTGGCATGTATCAACATTTATCTTAAATGCCACTTTCTTCATTGGTCACTTCTTGATTCTCCCTTTGAACATCCACAACTCTTTGCTTCTCTTTCTAAAATGTCAGCCATTGTATACTACTGTGTTCCAATGAACATTTATAAATAATCTATAACATTTTTGAGGATTCGATCTTATTTTACATTTGTATGCACCAATTTCAAACACTTCTAACAATTTGTTCTCAAGAAATGTTGGACTGAACAGAGATTTAAAATAAGCATGTATCTCGTATTAAAATAATTTTTAAACTTATAAATGAAAGAGGAGGTAGAAGTTGGTTAGGCAGACAGAGAGGGAAGGTCTCAAGGAGAATTAACACCTGTGGGAACGTCCGCTGCACCACCCTTATTTTATAATTGTTGGCTTAAAATGTGGTTAATGTGGTTAAGAACATCTTCTTAACCCAGGATGTACTGCTAAAAGGGACTTTTTGCTGCATAAACGCAGGCGCAGTATCTTAACTAAATGTCCTAACTTGACCGTGGCTTATTATAATATCATTAACATAGCATTAGCATTGAGGTTTTGTCCCCCTAAGTGGACTTTTCTGTGGTACTTAAGGGTAATAATCAAGATGAAGTAACTTTGGACAAGGGCACACATGTGCAGTAAAGTCTAGGACCAGGAAACCACTAGGAGGGTGAGAGGCAGGTAAGATGCAAATGCCCCTAAAAGGGAGAGAGAAAAACCCAGAACATGTCCCCACTGCAGGTTATCCATTTCAGGTCCCCTCTCTTTTTCTGGAGAGCTTTGTTACTTAATAAACTCCTTCCTTCCCTCATCCTTTTGGTGTCCGTGTTCCTTAATCTTGGTTGTGGGACAAGAATCCAAGGTTGCTGGTTTAAACTGGCAGTGGAGTTCAAAACTCCTGCAACATAAATACTCCAAAAGATGAACTATAGATGTTTTCATAAAGTCATGCTTCATTGAAAAATTATTCCTTGTTTGATTCTGTCTTAAAATATCATAAAAAATATGGTTGCACTTAAAATAATATAAATTATTTTGTAAATTATGTTTAGATTTATAATGAATAAATATAATAGTTTCTGCATTGTTCTACTTTAAAATATGCCCATATAAGCTTTCAGATACATTTTCACACAAATAGAACCTTCAACATGTTTTACAGTCCTACCAATTATTCACTGGGATATCTTTAATTTAATATGTTGGTTGAGCTTAAATATGTTAACCATTTTAAGTGGTTCACAGTATTTGAATTCAAATTTTCAGTATAATTATGTGGTTGTTTACGCATTTGCTCCATTTAATAAGTAGCAGAGGGAAAAATCAAGCCTTTGGAAAAATCAAGCCTTTGAAATGCCCTCATATCTTCTCCATTTTTAAGAATAATTATAAATGTGAAAAAAAGTTACCTATTCTGCCTCTACCTATTCTCTATGGCTGGCTATAGTGTATGGCATTGCAAAATTTGTATTAAACTTGAAATTCATCTATTTATAAAATTCCAGTTTGTTTTTATTATATTCTGGCATTTTTAATTTAGAAGTATATCCTAAATACCAATGAAAATTAAATACTAACGTGGAATCCGTTTGAAACCAAACATCCAGATAGAAAGAAGGGGAAAAGCCAGCGTATGTCTCATCTGGAAGCTACCAGCTATACAAATGTTTTCAAAAATATTTTTTAAAAATTGTAGAGTCATTGTTTTCTGACTCCCAGGGAATATGATGGTGGCAGATTACATTTTAGTGTAGTATTAGGAGCATCGAAAAATTAGCAGACAATCAGGCAAAGAGAAATGCTGTGTGAAGCATTATTTCCCAAAATGAAATTATTACATTTTTACATGACTCTAGATAACTCAAAAATCCTGGATTAAGATAATGAATTTCACAGTCATTTTGTAACAACCATTTAAAATCTTAGCCAAATCAACTATCAGGGAATGTATGAGTTGATCTCCATAGTCATAAAGAGCCACATGCCATTGAGTATTAAGTCCTCAATACTACGTGAACACTGGATGGAGAAGAGATTCGGAGAACAAGTTAAGTAGTTCAACTGGGAAGTAATATGAAGAATCTATTAGTGTGTCACTTTCATACAAAAACAAATGCGAACTTACTATATTGAAAAAGGAAAAATTAACATGACTTTTCCTCATATGAATATGTGGTTTGAAATACATTTCAAGATATAGAGAAAGGTAGTCAAACATCAGATTCTACCTTTAGCCCTGTGGAATAAAATGTATTCACTTGCCTCTGAACATATTTCACCACAAATATTTGTAAGTCACTGCTCTAAATGTTCTAATATCAAGAGATAGTGAATTTTTCCCATAAATATCAAGGTTGAATACATGAAATTAATGTCAATTACTGTGAAGAGTCCTTGAAATTTTACCTAACTTTTAAGCTAACAAGTTAGCCTGCTATAAGATCATAGATGTTGGAAGAAGATTCCAGACTCCCGGAACAGAGACAAAGGGCTTTATGGCTCATGGTACAGCAGACAGCACAGTCTTCATGTTCACGTCAGCTTCTCATGCCCTGCAAATTTCATGGGAGTAACGCAGCATGGCCCAGGAAGATACTGTTAAGCAGCATCTTTTATAAAACTTTAAAAATATTTTTAAGGTCGCAAGCAAACCTGCCTCGACATTTACCCCAGAAGGACACATTACCTTTTACATGCTTAATAGTAAATAAATCTGCCTTCCACTCTGGAATAAGACAAAATTTCTATCTTCTAAGTATGTTTGCTACATAAACATCATTGAAAAGACAGCCCAGAGCAAAAGCCTCTGTTTATTTGACATGCAAAATGTCCATGAAAAAATTGTTCCCTAATAATATTCAATCTTCTTTTCTATACTTTCTTAGTTTGTGGTGAATTGTCCCATGAGCATGCTACTCTGTTGACCACTCTAATCAATCAAACTGAAAAGTTTGGGACAAAATCATCTCAATTGTTTTATACATCTAATTCAGGCTATTATCAACAGGATTCCAAGAGTAAAATGAAACTAACCTGCCATATTAACCTCAAATATGCTCCCCAAATTTCTAAACCCAATCAACTAAAACAAAACAAAACAAAACAAAAAAACAAAAACAAAAACTCATGCTCTACCTTAACTCTCAAGGAAAAATTATAAAGAAATTCTAGCACCCCTCCCCCCAAAATCCAACCATTGAGTTGAGGCTGACCTGAATGTCTCCCATGGCAGAAATGATATTTCCATAAACACTTAAAAATTTCTTTAAAAATGTGCAGCATTATAGTTTTGGGGAAAGAAACAAATAAGTGCCTTGTTCTCATATAAGAAGTGCAATTTTGAGGTTGCACTAGTCACCCTGGACACAGTGTATTGGTGCCCCACAATAAAATATTTGCTGAGAAGCTAAAGTTGACAGTGCCTCCCATGTGGTCTTCTAGTCAGTTAATAGGTCTTAGAGCTCCTAGTTCACTTCCAAAAATGGAGCCTAGTTAATGTTGTTACAGGAGTTTTCCAAATACAGTCAGTCAAAACTGACCTACTCGTTTATACTAGCAGTTGCAAGTATTGAACTGTTCTACAGAAAGAGCGAGTGATGTATGAGGAATAGGGATAAAGATGATATCTGAGGGAGTTGAACGGTGTTTTTGAAAGACAGACCCAAGTTGGCCTCATATCTTGCTATTTCTAACAGACTTCAGAATAATGTTGAGGAAAATGGTGGTAAATTCAAGCTCAGAGTCATCTTGCTGAAATAGCAGACACAAGAGTGTTACTCAAGGTACTTGCAGCAATTTGGAAGAGTCTAACCATGATGTTTTCCTCTTTAAAAAAAGGCTCCAGGAGGCTTTCAATGACAAAGACCATTAATGTCCTCCCCTCCCTCATAATTTCTGGGGCCTAAAGTATTCCCTCTTTAGGGGAATGGATTCCCACTCTCTCTACTGTCATAGAATTGATGTGCCCCGTGACAGTAATTATAGCTTGATTGGTTTTTTTTTCCCAATTGTCTCTACTTTCCGTCACATTTGTTGCCCAGAAGGACCAACTGCAAAAGGGACCAAGGTAATTTGTATAAAACTGACAGTGACTCACTAGATTCCCCACATTGAACCACTACACTAGGACTTAGCACAGTTGTTAACCAAGTGCTTGTTAGTAAATATAATCGTGTTAATCAAACTAAAGAAGACAAGTATCCAAACCAAAATTTCAGTTTGGATCTCCCATACTCCCTTAAGCCAAATTGCTAACTGCAGGTTATATCAACCAAGCTAGTCTGAGATAACCATCAAGTGACATAAAGAAGCATTATGCTAGAAAATGTTAAGTAGAATCCTGAATTTTCATATTATCATGTAGAATATCCCCCCAACCTTATCCTGATTATTATTCAGGGGGCTACTGGGTGAATATAATATTTTGGGGGAGAATAGCATAACTAGTCGCCAAACTGCCTTACTGAGGTATGTAGCAAAAGAAGGTAAGGAAAATTGGGCCAGAACTCATTTTGATTTAATTTTTGAGAAGGCCATTCCAACACTCAAAAACTAGAAGATGATGTGGATGATAGGTAATGTGGAATTTCCACCAAGGACTTTATCTATTAGCCTATATTTAAGTGACTTATGTGATTAAAATAATCATAGATTGAAAATTGATCATATAGCTGAAAATATGACATCAGTTAATTTTAAAGTCAGAAATGATATGCCCAGATTTAGTTGATCTGACTGAAATAAAAATTCTGTATGACCACGAATTAGGCAATATTTTCTAATAAGAATCTATAAAAGATGAGAAGTAGATTTAGAAAACTAACAAACACATAAAATATTCTAATGAAGAGAAACGTCTCTTCTTTCTTTACTCTGTCTTCTACTTGTTTTGATATCTCACATATGGAAGCAACAAGTGCAGATACTGTTTTCCATCAGTCTTTGGCTAATGTGTGCCATTTCATTACAAGAATATTTTAGCATAGCAGAGAACGTAAAAAAATTATACAACAAGCATTCCTGGTGTCAATCTCTAGTTGAAAGTATAAAAGATTAGCCATTTGATTTTTCAATGCACACTTTCATCTATTATTAGCTTCTTCCTCCCATAATCCATTATCATTTTCCTATGAGGCTGTATTTTTATGTTCATTTCATCATCTTCCGTGTGTGTCTTCTTTCTTTTTGTCCATACATATATAGTCTAAAGCATACCCTCATGAAGTATATACAGTATGTATTCTATAATTTTGTTATTGTTTAATTAACATTAGATTATTGTTTTTCTATATGTAAATATCTAGCTCATCAATTTTTTTAATTCTACAGTATAATTTATTTGAAGTTTTATTCATACATCTGAAGATGAACATATGTAAAATATTTCTCATTTTCTGTGTTTAACAATCACGAATATACCTTCTTATGAATGTCATGAGCAGTTTTAATTTCTGGACATCAGATTTAGTATTACCTGTGACTTTGCAGAAGAGCAAATTACCATGGTAGACCCAGATCTACTGAATTACAACTGTGAGTTGAGATCCAGTCATCTGCATTTCAACACTCCCTGTAGTTGATTCTTGTGCTAAAGTTTAAAAACCAAGGCTATAGCCCATATTTCTATAGAAAACTTATACACATTGCAGTAGATATTGTTTATAAATCATCTGGACAACTTTTGTCACACTTGAGAAATTTTATATGCTTGTGCTCGTGTGTGTGTGTGTGTGTGTGTGTGTGTGTGTGTGTGTGTGTCTGTATGTGAGGGTTGTTGGATTTTGCCATACTAATTAATTTTTTAATTCTGTGTGAAAATCATTATTATATTTAGGTCATAAAATTAAATTTAGACACCTATGTTATAGTAGTATATGACTAAATTTTAAGTATTGGTATTTTATGCTTAGTAAATAAAAATTAGTTTCTATCCTAGTCGGATCAATTAAATTTGGACATACCATACTGAATTTTGAAACTGATCTATGTTACATTTTCAAATTTATAACCAACTGTCAGCTGAATAATGATGTCTTTTGTAACAAAAACTATAAAAAAGATAAAGCTAATAGGCAAAGTACATGATGGAAATGCCACACTCCCTGCTAGCCACAGCATCTTCTAGTTTTAAGTGTTGGAATGGCCTCCTCAAAATTAATTCAAAATTATTTATGACCCAACCCCCCTCATTTTCCCTTGCTTCATACATAAGTATAGTTATCTCTTATTTGTGAATACAAATTTGTACATGTGTATATTAAATAAACTATATTAATTGAAATTTCAAATAATCTAATACTTAATTTTATCTTTATTTACTAATTATTCATAAAAATATGTTTGAGACCATTTGCATGTAGTATTTAAAAGATAAAGACTTTGGAGCAAATCTGAATCATCACTTTATTTTTCCACTCTGTGTAGGTAGATACAAAGTTTTATTATGCTATTTTCTGATATACTCTTTAAATTGCACTCTTATTAACAAAATCTTCCATTTTAACTTTGTATCTTAATTACACTTTGTTTCCAAAGCTACATCTAATTACATTAAGACTTGAAAACAAACTAATTCTATTTTAACAGCTTCAGCTAAATTAGAATTGGTTTTCACAATATTTTTAAGTTTAATAAATGTTATAATATACATATGTATATATTTATGTTTACATTGTATATACACATATGCACATCTTAAATATTTAAATAAAAATTAAATATATACATCTATAAATATTTATATAAATATACACATATGGAGAGAGAGAGTACAAAATAGTGTTTCTGTTCTTGGGTTAAAGATTCACTTTTATTATTCACTGGATTTGTATCTTTACTCTAGTTAAAGAACTAAATATTTTTTTAAAAAATTATTTGTGATGTTGTTTAATTAGTGTCCGGTACATAATAAATATTCTATAACTATGTTTGATGGCAAAGATTCAGAGACAAAATTCACAATTTTTAAATTCAACTTTTCAGCAGAGCTGTAGGCTATATGGCAATAAAAATATTTATTTTACTCACACATCTTTTAAAACTTTAAAATACACAGTGATAACATTCAAAAGCAAATATTTTCATATTTCATTTGTAGATTTACAAGCCTTCAAATAATATGAAGGATAATGCCTGATTTAATTTGATTATTTTATTTTCTCTCTCTTTTTCATATTAAATGTTACATTTATCTTGTTTATCGTTTAATATTATTTTATTTGTATTCCATCTACCTGTTTTTCCTCCAAGGAAACAATTGATAAAACAAATTTTATAGGTGGTTTCAGATTATTTTATTTTTAAGTATTAGAAATATGCATATATAATATATAAAGTAAACTTTGTTGATATAATGAGTATGTCCTAGAAAATGACTGAGGAATTCAGTAACACAGTGTTGAATCATAACAGTCTCTGAGATACCATTAATGTTATTTTAAAAGCTGGATATTTATACTGACATTCATGATTTCATATGTTTATATCTCAACTTACTATGAGGCATTTTATGATAGAAATTATAAAGAATTGGCTTATTTAATACTCATATATTTGATAAATAGAGTTTAGTGTCACAGTTCTGAAGTCAAGACAGAGTAAGTACATTTGAACAATTCTAATATTTAAAATTCATTAGTCCTGGAGAGATAATGTAGTAAATGTCATAGAATAACTAATTTAATCTGAGAAAATAAATGAAGTAATGTAGGGAGACAGAGATGGATGTTAGAATAGCTTCATGTAAAATTTGATTTTAAAAAAGTATTGCCAGAATGTTTTGCTATAACAAAACAATCTCAGAGCCTTGGTGGATGACAATAAGAATTAATGTTTTGTTCTCATGCTAAAGTTAGTAATCCCATGTACAAGTGCTTTATTTTATTCCAATCCATGTAATGGTCACTTATTTTTTAAAACAAAAAAGAATATCATGGTTTATGTTGTTATCTTCAGAAGAGAGTCAGGATCTAAATTATTATTGATTCTGCTATCAAAAACCAATTATTTTTCAGGTACCCTCATTGCTTCAAACTTTAATGTATTTTGTCAACTAAATAAATTACACATTAAACATCAAAAGAACCAACCAAACTAAGCAAGAAGAACTCAAGACACTGGAAAGAGCAAAACTGTGAGTAAAAATATATGCCTGACACCATCACATCTCTATAATACGTGTTTCCTGGGGCTGCTGTAACTAAGCACCACACATGGGTTTGTCTAAAACTACAGATACTTATTCTTCCACAGTTCTGAAGGCATGGAAGTTTGAAATCAGGGTGTCAGCAAAGTCATCTTTCTTATGAAGGCTCTAGTAAAGAATTCTTCTTTGCTTCTTCTTAGTTTCTGATGGTTACTGGCAATCCTTGACATAACTTGGCTCACTGTTATATCACTCCAACCTTGGCTTCTCTAGTCATATGGCCTTTTCCCTGTGTCTGCCTCTCTATCCAAATGTCCCTGCTTATTAGTCATTGTATTAAGGCCCTCCCTAATCTATTAGTTGCTTATCTTAAGTCGATTACAATCTGCAAAAGCAATATTTCCAGGTTTACATATATGGGTTCCAGGAATAAGGGTTTCAACACATCTTTTTGGACAACCAGTTCAAGCCACAACAGTACCTCTCGTCGCCCCATTGCTATTCTCTATGCTTCCTGTTTACTGATGAATTTTCTCTTTCTCTTGCTCACTTGTTCTCTCTGTGTGTCTTCTCTTTTACTCATCATGTATGGTTCTTTGAGTATTTGCCTTACGAATAGTGAGGTAAACTGCATAATCCCAGTTTTAAATGTATGAACTTTGGTTTTAAGACCATGTTTTGTTTGAGATCACGTACATCAAGATTGTCACTCTGGCACCATGTAGCCTTCCACCACAGATGTGCCTTCTGTGGTTTTACAGATTCAGTTATAAATAACATTCACTTATTATCTTTTTATGTTTAAGTCACAATTAGCATAGGTTCTGTTTTTGACTTATATTAGGTAAGGCTTTCCAGAGCACCAAGAGGAGATGTTTATGTATATACATATTTAGAGAGAAATATATTGATATAGATATATGTGGAAATATATGGATGTAGATATTTACCAATCTATCTTTATGTTTACTGTGGGTTCCTATCTCTATCTATCTATCTATCTATCTATCTATCTATCTATCTATCTATCCATCCATCTATCATCTATCTATCTATCTATCTATCTATCTATCTATCTATCTATCTATCTATCTATCTATGTATCTAAGATGCTATGAGAAACTGGTTCTTGTGACTAGAGAGTCTGAGAAGTTCCATTATCTGCTGTCTACAAACTAAAGACCCAGGTAAGTGGGTTGTGTCCAAAAGCCTGACACTAAAGGAATAGTGTCGTAAATCTCAGTCCAAGAGCAGAAGATGAGATGAGATGTCTCAGCTTAAGAAATAAAGCAGAAAAAAGTGAATTTGCCTTTTACTTTTGTTGTTTTCAAACCCTCAGTAGGTGAGATGCTACTTGCTCACTTTGTGAGGAAAACTACTTCACTGAGTCCACTGATTCAAATGCTAATCTTACCCAGGAACATCCTTACAGACACACCCAGAAATAATGTTTAATCTGGATCTGGGTGATATAGTATGAATATGCCTTCTCTAAAATTCATGTTCAAACTTAATGCCCATTTTGATGGTTTTAAGAAAAGGTGTTTTGGGGAAAGTGATTAAGTCATGAGCTCTCTGCCCTCATGAATAGATAATGCCTTATCCAAAGCCTAAAAGAAACTAAGTTTAGGCTCCTTTGCCCTTCCAGTTTTGCCATGTGAAAGCACAGTGTTTGTATCTTCCACAGGATGCAGCAGCCATGCACTATTATGAAAGCAGGAAATGGGATCCTCAATAGACACTGAACTTGCTGGCGCCTTGATCCTGGATTTCCCAGCCTCTAGAGCTATGAGAATTAAATTTCTTTAATTTTGATTTTTTTTAATAAGTTACCCAGCCTCAGGTATTTTGTTAATAAATTAAAAATAGTAATATTTTAATGCTATTAATGAAGTACATTTTCTAAAAGCTAAAATTATGATTCTCAGACAAATATAAAATGGACATGTGTCAAAAATAATATTTAAATAATGAATGAAGGAATCCAGTATAATTTTTTTAGCACTTTGATTATTTAATTTCATGGCTTTAAGGCTTTCAGTACCATATGTTTGCTGATTTTAAAAAAAGAGAAAATACTCTTAATTTTATTGAGATTTCCTTGAGTGCAATGAGTAACTTATCTCTTGAAGCTGTTTATAGTCTCTCTGTGTTTGTTTTTTAAAAATCCGATTATATGTCTAGGTGTAGATCTATTTGTGTTTCTCCTACACTCAACTTCTCAGGTGATTAAGATTAATGATCAAACTTTGGAAGCTTTCTACTATCATTTATTCAACTATTCTTTCTACTTTCTTTTTTTTTTAATCTCTCCTTTTCTTCTTGAATTCATATTATATGTATTTAGTGCAGTTTCTGCTGTTCTATGGGTCTCTGATATTCTGTCCATTTTTCTTTTTTTTTCTGTTTTCAGATGGAATAATCTTCATAATCTTAATCTTAATTATCTTCAAGCTTGATTTATATTCTGTCTGCTCAGATCTGCTATTTTGATTCTCTAGTGTTTTGATTTTTAAAGTTTTATGTTTTTTAGCTAAAGGATTTCTGTTGGATTCCTTTTCATGATTTTTATTTTTTTGTATTTGCTGTTTGGTGAGATATTTTTCTTATACCTTTTTATAGTTATTTAGAAGTGATTTATTTTTGTTCTTTGTATATAATTAGTTGGTTGATTTAAAGCCTTTGTCTAGAAAGTTCAACATCTTGGCTTCCTCGAGTATAGTTTATATTGATGGATTTTTTTTATTTTTCTTGGAATTGCATACATTTTGTTCTTTGTATGTTTTATATTTTTAATCAAAAACTGGAAATTTTGCAATTCTTAGTTATTTTTTGAGCGTGTGAATAGCCATGTGCATTTGTGTGGTCTCCCATAACACCAAAAATTCATCAGAGTTTTTTTTTTTTTTTAGATTAAGAAATATAGTTTATTTAGAAAGTAAATTAGAGAGAGAAAGAGAAAGAGGTGATTCACCTCCCCAAAGTAGGGAAGGGGCCAAAGCTTAAGAAAACATGGCCTGACCACAGCTCAAAAAGCACATGGCCACACCATAGTTTAGCAAGGCAATGGTCCGTCAGGGATTTTTAAAGACTTTAATGGCATCTTATTGTGGAGCATTTGTTATGGACTAAATATTTGTGTCCCCTCAAAATTCACATGTTGAAGTCTTAATCCCAGTGTGGCTATATTTGAAGATGGGACCTCTTATGCTGTAAGCAGTGTTAAACAAGGTCATCAAACTGAGGCCTTAATATGATAGAATACATATCCTCATAAGAAGAGACATCTGGAGTTCTCTCTTTCTCTATTCCCCCTGCAATACACAGAGCAAAGATCAGGTGAAGATGTACTAAGATGGCTGTCTAGAAGTCAGGAAGAGAGTCTTCACCAGAAACAGAAACTGATGAACCTTGAGCTGAGACTTCTGGCCTCCAGCACTGTGAAAAAACAAATTTCTGTCATTCAAGCCATGCTGCCTTGATATTTTGCTATGGCAGCTCAATAGACTAGTGCAGCATTTCTTTCCAAACATTTTGGTTAATCTATTGTTTGCTCTCACTCTCATATATGACCTCAGGCATCTGTGACTAAGACATTTTTCCATAAATGTTCTACCACAAATGACACACATCCCCACAACCCCCACCCGCCCACAC
>CAUYQG010003167.1:0-11127 GCA_963574415.1 Tarsius wallacei
CCACATGCAGAAGATTGAAACAGGACCCCTATCTATCCCCATACACAAAAATTAACTCTAAATGGATCAGAGACCTAAATGTAAAATCTCAAACCATAAGAACCTTAGAAAATGAAGGACATACCCTCATGGAAATTGGAACTGGCACCCAATTCCTGAACAAGACTCGAAACCCACAGGCCATAATAGAGAAGATAGACAGGTGGGACCTCATTAAACTGACAAGTTTCTGTAAAGTCAAAGAAACCATCAAGAGAGCAAGGAGACAGCCCACAATTGGGAAAAAGTATTTGCCCACTTTATAATGGGGTTGTTTGATTTTTTCTTTTCAGCACATTTGAGTTCCTTGCAGATCCAAGATGTTAAGCCTTTGTCGGACCTGGAGTTGGCAAAGACTTTTTCCCAGTCTGTAGGCTGTCTCCCTGCTCTCCTGATGGTTTCTTTGACTTTACAGAAGCTTGTCAGTTTAATGAGGTCCCACTTGTCTATCTTCTCTCTTATGGCCTGTGGGCTTCAGGTCTTGTTCAGGAGTTGGGTGCCAGTTCCAATTTCCATGAGGGTATGTCCTTCATTTTCTAAGGTTCTTATGGCTCGAGGTTTTACATTTAGGTCTCTGATCCATTTAGAGTTAATTTTTGTGTATGGGGATAGATGGGGGTACTGTTTCAATCTTCTGCATGTGGTCAGCCAGTTTTCCCAGCACCACTTACTGAATAGGTTTTTCTCTCCCCAGTGGTAGGTAGTAGAGGCTTTGTGTTTTTTGGTTTTTTAATTTTTTTAATTTTAAGGTTGTGGGGTATAAGGCAGTATATATTTTCTTTTTCTTTTTTTTTTTGAGTTGGAGTCTCACTCTGTCACTCAGGTTGGAAGGCAGTGGCATGCTCATGGCCACCACAGCTTCAACCTGCTGGGCTCAGGCAATTCTTCTGCTTCAGCCTTCCAAGTAACTAGAACTACAGTCACATGCTACCACGCCCTGCTAATTTTTTTTTTTTTAATTGTAGAGATGAGGTCCCACCAAGTTGCCCAGGCTGTTTTTGAACCCCCTGAACTCAGGCAGTCCTCTCACCTCGGCCTTCCAAAGTGCTGGGATTGCAGGCTTGAGCCACCGCACCTGGTCGTCAGTATATATTTATTACAGTTGTCTATCTAAAAAAATTATAAACTCTACATTTAATAAAAAATATTTTTTCCCTTTCCAACTCTTGCATCTTTTATTTAGCTTTCTTACTTTATTACATTTACTAGGAACTCTAATACATGTTTCCTTCTCCCTAATTTCAAGGGGGAACCCTTCAATGTTTCATTATCACACACAGGTTTTTGTATGTGTTCATCAGGTAAAGAAAGTCCCTGTCTATTTCTAATTTGCTGAGGACTTTAACATCATAAGTAGATACTAAATGTTTTCAATTGCTTTTTATGCACCCATTAAAATAATCATTATAATTTTTCTTCTTTATTCTGTGAGCATGTTAATCACATTGATTAGTTTTTGAATACTAGATCAAACTGGGGTTTCTTAAATGAACCAGTCTGAGTAAGATTTATAATCCTTCTGACATTGACATATTGTTCAATTCACTTTGTTAATAGTTTATTTAGGATTTTTTAGTAGTATTCAACTGTAGTTTTTCTTACAATTATTTTTTTGAGTGTCAAGTTTATTCAAACATTGGAGATTATCTTTGTTGTTCTTTCCTGTTCTTTGGAAAAGTTGCAAAAATTTAGCATTAATTATTTCTTAAATATTTGGAAGAATTCACCAGTGAGACTTGTAAGGCTAAAGTTTTCTGTGTGAGAAAGTTGTTAATTACAGGTTCACTTCATTTAAAAGTCATAAGATTATTCTGATTTTTTTTTTTTTTTGGGGGTTCGTTTTGGTCAGTTGTGTTTTTTTGAGGAATGTGTCAATCTAACTGATCAAACTAACTGTTTAAAGCTGCTCATGATATTCTTATAATTTTTTAAATGTTTGCCAACACGATTTATGGTATTGTCTGCTTTTTGATCCCTGATAACAATTGTGTTTCTACCTTAATTTTCCCTAGCCAGTCTATCCAGGAGTTTATTAATTTTATTACTCCTTTTTAAGAACCAACTTTTGGTTTTACTGATTCTCTTTATTGTTTTCTATTCCATTAATTTTTCCTCTTACCTTTTATTACTTCGTTCTTTCTATATTTTTGGAGAATTTAATTAGCTTCTCTTATTCTAACTGCTGAGGTGAATGTTTAGCTCATTTATTTTCATATTTTATTTCCTTCTATATGAATTTAAGGTTGTAGACTTTAAGCATGGCTTTAACTGCATTCCACCCATGTGGTTTATGATTGGTAGTAGTACCTTGGTCACTGAGCATAGAAGCCTACTTTTATCAGTTTTTAAAATATTTGAAATACCTTTAATTACATCCCATTGTAAGTCCCTATGCTATTTTTTTCTTTTAAGTTAGCTGCATAAGTTAATTTGATGCAAAGGAGGAAAGCTTAACTTCCCATTGTCCAGAGAACAGGTGATAACGATGTAGCAACTTGTCTATACCTTTCATTCAATCCCACATTCAATCTTCATTCTCCCTGTCCAATCCCCATGAGACCTTGAAGTTCCTCCTCAGCAAGGCATTCAAGGCAGATCACTCCTTTCTCTGAGCCTTCGTACTACTTGATGTCCATCTTACTCATTTTAACACATAATCAAGTCCATGGTGCTACCTTTCCAAGTGTGCTATTTTCACTTAGCCTATTGTGATCGGAAGAGGCCCTGTATCTTCACATTTATTTTGTGACTCCCTCAGCATGTGGCATGGTACTAGGCATGGACTCACTGTCAGCAATCACATAAGATACAGGCGGGGCAGGTGTACTGGTGCAAGGGACATGGCCAGAGCGCCCTGCTCACAATGTCTCAGCACTCATCTTCCCTGTGCACACAGCAGCTTCTTACTGCAGCCCCTTGTGGCTCTGCCAAGGTGCCTCTCCAGCTGCTGAGAATGCTTGGTCCACTTGCAGCACATGCTATGCTGCTGGGGACCTGTGTCAATGACAAATGGGAGTTGATCCATGATTACCCCAGCCTCCTCTTCTCCTGGGTGGGACAACTTTGAGATGCACTCTGTACTGTCTGCCAGAGGTACCTGTGAGCTGGACCCAGTTGCCCCCAGTGGTCATCTACTAACTAACGTATCCTGTATTCATTTCCATCTCTTCTCTGTCTCACTTCCCCATTTCAAATCCTTCCTAGTATCACTTCCCAAACAACTACTTTTACTTAAAATTAAATCCTCATCTCAGGGTCGGCGTTTGGGGAAATGCAACCCAAGACTGTCTGTTGGGCTTCGTGTCTCTCTAAATTATTCCTCATTCACAGAGAATAACAAAGCTTATAAAACAAATTATAAATACAATTTATTCACATTAATAGCACAAGAAAAGTTTTCATTATAATTCTTGGAATGAACTTATACAGTTGGGTGATACCAGAATTAAGCCCAAGAGGAAAGCCCAGAGCTCCAATCCTGATGCCATCATTCGTTGGAGGTGTGGCCATGGGACAATTACTCTGATTCTTCAGGCACCAGGTTTCTAACTTTAAAAGGGATAGTAACACCTGGTTCTACTAACCGCAGATTGTTGGTTTGGGAAATAAAGAAAAGAATATATGAGAAAGGACTTTACAAACTGTGGATTACAGATAAAATATGGAATGAAATAGAATGGCACCTCTTTTCATGAGGGTCTGAAGCTAGCCTTGCAGTGTTTCGAAAACTAATCACAAGGAAGAAAAGAAAAGGAGGAAGGAAAGAAGAACACTTTCCTAGAAGACAGATTGTTTTCTAATGTTTCCCTTTGATGGCAAGGCATAAACTCACTCTGTGAGTTTTACCCAAGTCCCCTGTTTTATTGAGGAAAAAAGTGAGCTGGGAAGGGATATCTAGAAAGAAAGATTAATTCACTGCATTGCTTGGCCTAGTAATCTTGAGCCAGAAGACAGTCAATGCCCATGCCACACTTCCGTGTATGAACAAGGCGTATTATTTATTGTACCTGCTAGACACACAGTGGAGGCTTAAATATCTGCCAAAATGTTTATGTTTCTTTCTAAATTCAGAAACTTGCCTAACTGCTCCAACCATAAAACTGAAATGTCAGTGATGGGAGATAATGTATAAAATGCCTGTATTTTCCTTTAAGTCACTCAGAACTTCCTACCCTGGAAATAAAACACTTAACCACAAACTTGTATGCCAAAAAATAAGTTGTCTCACACTGGCACAACCTCAGGCTGAGAAGCTCATTACTAGAAATAAGGAGACTCAGTGGAGTGTGAAAGAAAACATAAAATTATAGAATGTTAGAAACAGAAGCAGCACTGCTGGTCAGCTTATTTAATATCTACCTTAGCCAGGCACAGTGGCTCATGCCTGTAATCTCAGCACTTTTGGGAGGTCAAGGCAGGAAGATTGCTTGAGCCCATGAGTTCAATATAGCAAGAACTTATCTCTACAAAAAATTAAAAAATTAGCCAGGAGTGGTAGTGCATGCCTGTAGTCTCAGCTACTCAGGCAGCTAAAGCAGAAGGATCTCCTGAGCCCAGCAAATTAAGGCTGTCATGAGCCATGATTGTGCCACTGAACTCCAGCCTAGGTGAAACCCCAACTCAAAAAAAATTCCACCTTTTACAAATGAAAAAATGGATATCCAAAGAATTTACATGGCCTCATATCACAATGACTTAATGATTTCCAACACATACCATCATTTTAGTATTCTACTGTAATTTACATTATGGGTTAATACATTTAATGTCCACAATTTTAATAGGTAATTATTGCTATTAATCCACCTAAGAAGAAAAGTTTTCAGAGAGTTTACTCATCTTCATGGTCCCACAGAAAGTAAAAAGCAGAAATACTCCTTAAACAAAGCTATTTTGCTATCAACATTTCTGCTCCTTTGGGTTCACACATCCTCCTGTTTCGCTGTTGCTTGTTTGTTTTTCCTAAAGTAGGAAGAAGACAGGGCAAGGAAACATTTGGCCCTATTGGAACCATTAAAATATGACCTTTACTCCAACAGGCTATCAATTACTGTCCAAAAGAAGTGCAAGAGAGGTTAAAGTGGCAATTGATAAATATTCAGAGTGTGAATGAATAAAGGAATAAACGAATGAATGCGTGTGTAATTCAGCATGAGTTATCTGAAATTACTACATATGGCCACAAGATGTCACTACTTCACACCACTTGAGAAAAATCACTTTCAAGAATTTTAGGCCACTTGGACAGAGAGAAAACGTATTGCTCATAATTTAGAAAGGTTCAGTTATTTCTCACATGCGTTGGGACTGCGTCCTTGTTTTCTCTTAAACATACCTGAAGAGATACTGCAAACTGTAGACTTTAAATAAGGCTTGAGACTCTGACTGCTCTAAAACTGGGAAGCATTCACCAAGAAGTCAATCACTCACCTGTTTCCCAGCTGCTCAGCAAGAGCAAAGACAGACGTGACACTTTCACCACTCCCTTATCCTACTCAGTTTGCAAAGCTTCCTCTCAGCATTTTCTTGTAATTCCACCACTCTCACTGCTTCAGATTCTCAAAAACAGTGATTCAGCAACATCCAAAAGGCATCACATTGAGGTTTTAAATTGTGCTTTCTTCATGAAATATTTGCCTCACATTTTCCATTCCCAGGACTGAAGTTCAAGTTACTGTGGTGAGTTTATGTAAACTATGCTTGCATCTAGTTATTCGGTTCAGGGCTGCCCTGTGCTTATTGTTTTTTTGTTTTTGTTGTTTGCTTTAAAGTATCATTAGAATCCAGTTTGCAAATCATTCTTAAAAGTTCTTAAAAGATTTTATTTTTTATGTATTGACTTTTTTTGAGTTGGTGGTCTCACTCTGTCACCCAGGCTGGAGTGCAGTGGCATGATCTCGGCTCACCACTGCCTTGACCTTCTTGGGCTAAGGTGAGCCTTCCACCTCAGCCTCCTGAGTAGCTTGGACTATAGGCACACACCACTATGGCTGACTAATTTTTTTTTTGTAGAGACGAGTTCTCTCTATGTTGCCTAGGCTGGTCCCAAATTCCTGGGCTCAAGCAATCCTCCGGCCTCAGCCTCCCAATGTGCTGGGGTTACAGGATGAGCCACTGTGCCCAACCTCAAGTTCTTAAAGTTTTTTTTTTGTTTTTTTTTTTTTCGAGTTGGAGTCTCACTCTGTCGCCCAGACTGGAGTGCAGTGGCCGCTCCCGGCCATCACAGCCTCGACCTGCTGGGCTCCGGCAGTCCTTCCGCCTCAGCCTTCCAAGTAGCTGGAACTACAGGCGCGCGCTACCACGCCCGGCTAATTTTTGATTTATTGTAGAGATGAGGTCTCACCAAGTTGCCTGGGTGGGTCTTGAACCTGCAGGCTCAGGCAATCCACTCACCTCAGCCTCCCGAAGCGCTGGGATTACAGGCTGAGTCACCGAGCCTGGCTAACAGTATTTTTCAATAGGAAAAAAAAAAGAATGACAGGCTAAGAGCCTAGTTTCTACAAATAAACAAGTACCTTTTGAGTAATATAAGCTGTAATTTTAATGTTGAAAATTCCTTATTGAAATGTGAAACTATGATTCCTGAAAGAAAATTTAGAGGCTGATGTAAAAGATTATCCAAGATTGATTATTCTTATTTATTTTTTGAGTCAGGGTTTCACGTTTGTTGACTAAGCTGGAGTGCAGTGGCATGATCATGTCTACCACAGCCTTGACCTCATGGGCTCAGGCGATCCTTCTGCCTCAGCCTCCCAAGTAGCTAGGACTATAGCGACATACCACCACGCCTGGTTCATTTTTGTAGAATCACTTGGTGCCCAGGCTGGTCTCGAATTCCTCAACTCAAGCAATCTTCTTGCCTTGGCCTCCCAAAGTGCCGGGATTACAAGCATAAGCCACTGCACCCTGGCCCTTGCAAGAATTTTGTTGGTTTTTTTTTTTTGAGTTGAAGTCTCACTCTGTCGCCCAGACTGGAGTGCAGTGGTACGCTCCTGGCCACTGCAACCTCGTCCTGCTGGGTTCCGGCGATCCTTCTGCCTTAGCCTTCCAAGTAGCTGGAACTACAGTCGTGCGCTACCACACCTGGCTATTTTTTTTTGATTTATGGTAGAGACGAGGTTGAGCCACATATGTACTAATTACCCACAGAGTTTCCCCCCACAATACATTTTCCTTCCTTAATGATTTTCTGAACAAAAGTTCCATTTAGTGATCTTACCTAAATTCACCCCAAATTTTTGAGGGAGGACTCGGGGGATGTTTTCCAGCAATCCTCCACCAGTAATATGGGCAAAAGCTTTGACATGTCCTGAACGTAGGACAGGTAATAGTGAATGGCTATAGATTCTAGTTGGAGTTAGAAGTAAGTCCCCTGTATATTGGAGAGATAAGACAAAAACTGAGTCAACAAATACAAAACCGAACATAAAAATCAACAAACCAACTCTGAAATGGAGAATGATCGTGACAGACACATGTGACCTACAATAATGTTCAAGTAGCAAAACCATAAGATAATATAATTCGTTCCATTCTGGCTCTAAGTAATGAGAGATTAAACCCACCAGGTGGTTTTAGACATCTCCAAGCCAGACAGTCATTAAATGCAAGTGAGTTTACCTAAAGTCTGGTCACCACAACCATCAGGTGCTGGAGAGGAGTACTGGAGGGAAGATTTTGCCACAATTTTCCTCACAAGGCTAAATCCATTGCTATGAAGACCAGAGGAAGCAATTCCAATGACAACATCCCCTTCAGTGATTCTTTCCAGGTGAGGAAGTTTCTGATCCCGCTCCATGGCACCAACAGCAAAACCGGCTAGGTCGTATTCTCCAGGAGGATACATGTCAGGCATTTCTGCTGTTTCACCTCCTAGTAGGTAAGACAAGAGAAAAGAAATCACTTAATCTTTATAAACCTGCCTAGGTAACAGTAACACAGGCTACTCTAACATGAAGAGTAAAATACGTGGCCAGACACATGTGATATACAAACATTCAATAAACTGTGCTCTACTAGCTGTCTAACAGAACTTTCAACCAAGCATGATTTCAGGACAAACAGCACTCATTTCCACAAAAAATGAGATAAGGTAATGCCTCTGCAAGTATGTAGGTAGCCTCCAAACATTACTACTTTCATGGGATGAATGCTTGTTGAATATAACATCATTTCTCCAGCAGTTTAGTTTCAGAAATGCTTTCATATGTATTTTTTAATAATCACTTCATTTCCCAGGTGACGGTACACGCTTAAAGAAGTGACTTAACCAGGACCGCCCAATTCCAAAAGCCCTGGCCGAAAAAGTATACTTCATACAAATTATACACAGTATACTTTATATCATGTAATAATACAGGGAAAAAAAAGAGATTGCATTCTAAATGGTGGTTGAAAGACAATTTTTGTTTTTTTGGGGGACAGACCACATAAATGGTAATATAAAAGAAGCAGTTTTATTCCTTGATCAACCTACAAATTCATTTTGCTAGACAGTCAAGCAATATTTTTATAAAACCTGGGTACATTTTATTCTTTACGTCACTTTTGTGGGAAAATGTGGCTTAGGATTTGGAAAGTCATACGCTCATTTGCCTCTGCTGTAGGGTCAGTAAGGAGGATAAAACCCCTAAGCCTGTCTGTTGAGGACACTACTGAGAGACTAAAGAGAGAGAGAAGAGCTGCCTGAAAGTTTAGGAGTATGGGTCTAGGGGACAAATCCTTGAGGAAGGATTTGAGGGCACCAGAGTATGTTTGATTCAGGTAGTTATTTGCTGCATCTTGTGATATATAGTCTCTGATCACATTTACACATAGAGCTAAAATACAGTAAGAAGGACATATGATAAAATGGGTGATCATACCAAGGAGAGCACATCCAGCTTTTCCACAAGCTTTAGCAATTCCAGCAACAACAGCTTCAGCTGTATTAAGGTCAAGTTTTCCACAGGAAAAGTAATCAAGAAAGAAGAGGGGCTCTGCTCCTTGTGCCAGAATATCATTTACACACATTGCAACCAAATCTTGACCAACGGTATCATGTCTACCGCATAGCTGGGCAATCTACAGAAGAACAATATAAACATCCGTATTAGGAAATAAACTCCACATGGTATCTTGGCAATTTGTCAAGGGATACTAACAAATGATATTGATTTTGGATAGCTGCTCTTAATACGTAAGACAAAAGAACACTTACTCCTAATAAGTTATTTGGTCTAAGACCATTGTTTTTTGTTGTTGTTGTTTTTTGAGTTGGAGTCTCACTCCGTCGCCCAGACTGGAGTGCAGTGGCCGCTCCCGGCCACCGCAGCCTCGACACGCTGGGCTTCGGCGATCCTTCTGCCTCAGCCTTCCGAGTAGCCAGAATTACAAGCACACGCTTCCATGCCTGGCTGATTTTTGATTTATTGTAGAGATGAGGTCTCGCCAAGTTGCCCAGGTGGGTCTCGAACCCACATGCTCAGGCAATCCACTCACCTTAGTCTCCCAAAGCACAGGATTACAGGCTGAGCCACCGAGCCTGGCCAAGACCATCGTTTTTATCCCCTAAAATACCCTTCCATCCAAATACAGCCAACATAATAATTTGTTGTTAGAAATATGCAGATATTTTAGTCATACTATATGGTATTTGGCATGGTTTTTAGCTCACATATGTCAAGAGAAGAAAAATATATACTTCATACACAGTAAATTCCCTCTTCTTTTTCACAAAATTCCTTTATTTGCAAAGGTGTCTAATTACCTTCAGTTTAGTTCCAACGCCATCTGTTCCAGAGGCCAGAAGAGGATCTTTGAAACCAGCTGCTTTCAAATCAAAAAGACCAGCAAAACCTCCAAGATCAACGTTACAGCCTGTTGAAGAGGAAATTAATTATTTGCTGCATTTGAAAAGATTAGTTAAACATGAATGTAAATATTGCTTTTCATAAGAATAGTTAAAACAAGAGATTTATTTCCTGAGTATGGGAGACTGTACCATGTGTGCAAAGAACTGATCAGAAAAGTAACTGAATATTAAAGGAGCATACATATCCTTTTGAGTTTAACATATAGATAAGAAATGCTAGCCGGGCTCAGTGGCTCAGCCTGTAATCCTGTGCTTTGGGAGGCTGAGGTGAGTAGACTGCCTGAGCCTGCGGGTTCAAGACCCGCCTGGGCAACTTGACGAGACCTCATCTCTACAATAAATAAAAAAATTAGCTGGGTGTGGTAGCGTGCGCCTGTAGTTCCAGCTACTTGGAAGGCTGAGCGGAAGGATCGCCGGAGCCCAGCAGGTCGAGGCTGCGGTGGCTGGGAGTGTGCCACTACACCCCAGTCTGGGCAACAAAAGTAAGACTTCAACACACACACACACACACACAAAAGAAATGCTTTCCTTAATATATATATGTATTTTTTTTGAGTTGGAGTCTCACTCTGTTGCCCAGGTTGGTGGAGTACAGTGGCATGTTCACGGCCACTGCAGTTTTGACCTCCTGGGCTCAGGTGATCCTTTTGCCTCAGCCTTCCAAGTAGCTGGAACTACAGGCACGTTATCACGCCTGGCTAATTTTTTGATTTATTTTAGAGACAAGGCCTCAACAAGTTGCCCAGGCTAGTCTCGAACCCCTGGGCTCAGGCAATCCTCTTGCCTCGGTCTCCCAAAGCGCTGGGATTACAGGCTTCAGTCACTGTGCCCGGCCTGCTTTCCTTAATATTAAAGAAAGAAGCCGGGCTCAGTGGCTCAGCCTGTAATCCCGCGCTTTGGGAGGCTGAGGTGAGTGGATTGCCTGAGCCCGCGGGTTTGAGACCCGCCCGGGCAACTTGGCGAGACCTCATCTCTACAATAAATAAAAAAATCAGCCGGGCATGGTAGCAGGTGCCTGTAATTCCGGCTACTCGGAAAGCTGAGGCGGAAGGATCGCCAGAGCCCAGCAGGTCGAGGCTGCAGTGGCCGTGAGCGACCACTGCACTCCAGTATGGGAGACAGAGTGAGACTCTAACTCAAAAAAAAAAAAAAAAATTAAAGAAAGACTATGAGTTTGGCTTAAGTAGGGCAAGAGATACGGTAACCTGGCATTAATAAGAACATTTTTCCTTAGT
>CAUYQG010003170.1:0-21853 GCA_963574415.1 Tarsius wallacei
GCTGATAGGTGTATGGATAATCTGAAACCCACTTCCCACTGTCTTGGAATCTGTCCATGCAGTGGGGTTGTAGGATTACTCCCTGAAATAAAATGAGGTTAACAGAGGGAAAAGAATGGAGCAGACAGTAGGGGGTGGTAGTTCAGGGTGGAGGGAGAGAGGAATAAGGGGGGAAATAGATGAGTGTACCAACAAATGGAGAGAGCAACCTAAACTGAAACAGATAAAAACAATAGACCATGGCTACAGACTACCCAACTCCCATACAAAAAAAAACCCAAAAAAAACGAAAACATAAAATGATGCTAACATACAAGCTAACCAACCACTTTATTGGTGTGCTGTTACTCTATACAAAGATATGGTTTATAGAGAGGAGAAAAGAGAAGAAAAGAAAAAAAAAAAGGAGAGAAGAAAAAAAAGGGAACAAAATAGTAGGAATAGAATCAAGTCATTAAATTAACAGAACCAATCAAGCACACTCTGAGACTTTTCGTTTAAGTCTAATGTCCTTTCAGCTCTGATTTCTAGCTGTCTTCTCAGGCTAGTAAATTTGTTCACAGTGAGGGTCAGTTGCCCCTGGCCTGCTGTGAAGGGCAGTTCTGGTCACTACCCAGTTCATCACTGCCCAATGCACCACTCAAATCTGGCCTGTGTCTGTTTTTCAAGCTTGTTTACCCTGTTTCAGTGTTGTTACCTTGAATCGCCACAGGTGTTGCTATCTCGCCACTCCAGATGGTCTTTATCTCAGCTGCTGCCCCAAACGGGATGGAGCCAGACATGCCAGAGATGGGAGCTTGTCTCTGGGCACACAGGAAGAGACCCACGGCCTGGCAGGATGTCATGGTGGCAGTAAAGACAGCCGCAATCTCAGCAGATCTTGCTCGCAGGAGCTTCAAGGTCTGAAGTCATGGATCGCCTCGGGCACAGGTGGCGTGATGTGTAATGGCTGCCACGGAGGTGGCAGCAGCTGGCTGCTGCTCCGTTTGCGGCTTCAGGGGTTGTCCAGACCACCGTGATGCTTCAGTGTTGGCGACAGCTAAGCTCTGTGTGAACAGCAGGCTGCTGACGATGGGATCCGCAGCCACTGGGGAGAGAGCCAGAGACCTTCTGCATTCTCCTTTGCAGAGGGTCTCATAAACCAGGCTGCCCTGTTGCCATCTTTTCCCTTTTTCTCCCTTATTCCTTTAGCAACGCCTAGTGTCTGTTGTTCCCATCCTTATGCCCACATGTTCCCATTGTTTAGTGCCTACTTATGATTGAGAACATGTGGTATTCAGTTTTTTGTTCCTGTGCTAGTTTACTTAGAATGATGGTCTCTAGCCTTCATCCATGTCATTGCAAAAGACATGACTTTGTTCTTCTTTATGCATGTGTGGTATGCCAATGTATATGTAACACATTTTCTTTGTCTAGTCTGCATTAGATGGGCACTGTGTTTTTGCTATTGTGAACAGTACTGCAAAAAGTTTATACAAGCAAGTATATTTTTTGTAATCTTATCTACATTCATCTTTGTATATTCCTAGGAGTGGGATTGCTGGGTTGAATGATAGCTCAATTTTCAGTTCTTTAAGAAATTGTCAAACTGCTTTCCATACAGGTTGAATTAGCTTACATTCCCAGCAACAGTATACAAGAGTTCCCTTTCTTCCACAGTCTCACCAACACCTTTTGTTTTTTGGCTTTTTAATAATAGCTATCTTGGTCAATATGATATAGTATCACATTGTAGATTTGATTTCTATTTATCTGGTTATTGGTTATGCTGAACTTTTTTTTATGTTTGTTGGCTGCTTGTATGTCTTTCTTTAAGAAGTGTCTGTTCATGTTCTTTGCTGACTGTTTAATAAGGTTATTTGCTTTTATTTCTGTCAATTCATTTGAGTTCCTTATAGATTCTGGTTATTAGGCATAGTTCACATATGTTTTTTCCCATCCTGTTGGTTGTCTTTTTACTCTCTGGATGGTTATTTTTCTTATGCAAAGACTTTTAGCTTGATAGAGTCCCACTTGTCAATTTTAGTTTTTGCTGCAATTGCTTCTTAGGACATGGTCACAAATTTGTTGCCGGGCCTAATGTCCAGGAGATTGTTCTCTAGGCTTCCTTCTAGAATTCATACAGTTTGAGTCTTCATTTTTAAGTCCTTAATCTATTTTGAGTTAAGATTTTATAATAACAGATATATTATTATATACTTATATTCTCTATATATTCTTTATATAATGTATCTATAGCCTATATTCTGTAATAGAATACCACAGACTATGTAATTTATAATAAACAGAAGTTATTGGACTCATAGTTCTGGAGTCTGGGAAACCCAAGAGTATGGCATTGGGATCTAAGGAGGTTCACCTGTGGTGAATGGGCAGAAGAGAGAGAATGAGGAGTGAACTTATTTTCATAACAATGAATTCTTGTAATAACTAATCCAGTTCTGCAATAATGATGTTAATTCAGTCATGGCCCAATCACATCTCAGTAGGTTCCACCTCCTAGCACTATTGCATCTGAGGATTAAATCTCCAACACAGGAACTTTAGCAGGATACATTCAAATCATATCATTCTGTTTACAGTTAATGTAATTATTGATACATTTTGATATAAATGTCTACTTAATATTCACCAGCCATCCTATACTGGAAAAAAAAATTCTTTGGGGATACTTGAAGTTCAGATAAACTGTAAACAAATATATACACTTTTATACTTAAAATTGTAAAAAATTGTAACCAGTTTTTAAGAATACATATGCATAAATTATATAATTTTTTGCACATAAGTTTATGCAGAAAAAATTATTTAGTTATTATATTATTTTTCAACTTTTATTGATAAACAGAGTCATCTGATGAGGGCTAAAGAAGCATAATAGTGTCCCAATTAAATACTAATTTACCATAATATAATACAATGAGGACTCAGTGTTTGCATAACATACACACACAAATTCATATATGTATATATCGCAGTTGCATTTTTATAACTCCTGAGTTTATTTTGCAAACAATTTTTTGACATAAATTTACATGACTTTTACATTAATTATCTCAAATAATGCAGAAATTACCTGTATTTGCTTATACATTTCTTAAATGCTAACAAAAATACTTAGCATTTTCATATTTAAGCATGCCAATATAATGTAAGTTTTTCTAACTTTTACGCTATTTTTCCCACCTAAACCAACTTATATTTGACATTTGGGTTATAAATGCATATAAAAACAGACATATTTCTCAAATAATCATAGATAAACCATTATACAAGTGTCGTTCTTTCCGATGTAATTAAGTTTTTAGAAACAAAGTTAATCTAATAGGAGAAAAAGATCTGACTTCATGAAATAAATTAGACAAAAATAAAGAGGTATTATAGTCACCAAATATCAATTTTTTGAATCCTTCGTTCTGTCCTGTCTTTTCCATATGCAAGTGAGCACTATGGGTGCACATGAACTAAAACACTTCTACTCTTGACTGTCAGCTCCTGCAGAGGAGCCTATTCTCACTTCATAAAAGGCCCTGTGGCAAAAAGAGAGAGGCAGTTCTGAGAAACAAAAAGGAACTGTCCTTCATCAAGTCTTCCACACAAATTTACTGAGTGGTAGATATAATGATCTGTGCCTTAATAGACTGAGATGATGACATGGGTCCAGTGATGTTTTACTTCATGTTTTATTTATTTATTTATTTGTTTGTTTGTTTGTTTATTTATTTATTTGTCACACTAGTTTTGTAATTAGGGCAAAGTGGGGGTTTCAACTACTCTAAGAATGCTTAATATACCCCATAAATTATCTGAATCAAAAATAAGTATTCATTCTTCTGCCAGACACAACTGATCCCCATCTACAATTATTATTATTTTTAAAGTAAGAAGAGGTAAGTTAAATGAAGAAAGAGTTGAAACCTCAGACTCTATTACTTTATTACATTTTAGCCTCATGACTAGGACAATGCAAGGCTTTAGGTTGCGGCCTAGCCAATTGGTCATAGTAGGGCATACACCAGCCTTAGTAAGCCTTCTCCATGGAATCTCTGCAGCACATGACACATTACTGGTACACTCTCAAAGTCAGAGTCATCTCCATGATAGAGAGCTTCAATAATTTGTGTGTGTGTGTGTGTGTTTGTGTGTGTGTACTATAACTTCTAAGTAGTTCAATTTTAGTTTTACTGTTTTTAATTTACCTACTTTTCCTATTCAAATCTCTCAGATTTCCTTCATCCATGCGTAATATGCAATCAAATGTGGTAAAATCTTCCTTGGTAATCTGCAGGGCAACATGGCTCATGGGTATACCAACCTCTTCATGCAGCTCTGCATTCAATAGTCAGGGGATTCCCTATCTCATACCCAGATGTCATGGGGCTGTCTACCTTGCAATTCTCTGAAATGTCTTGATCAGTTACAAGTTTCCTGAAAACTGCTTCTGCAACGAGTGACCGACACATGTCACCTACACACACAAACTGCCCCAACCTGATCACCTGCTTTGCCATCTTCTTGTGTGCAAAAGTGTCAAAAGTTAATGTCTGTAATCTTAAGAAATTCAGCTGATGATTATAAAGAAAACTAGAAATTGAGTTTGGTGATGCTAGTAGATTGCTTTGTTTTGACTTTATTAAGAATGTTACATGTTGGATATAAATAGTAAAAATAAAAATTTCAGGATTTCCAAACCTTTAATTTATATTGTATATGCAAAATTTTAACACCTATTTTGTCTCATCAATAATTAGTTATTTCTTAACCTAATTACAATAATTATCTGATTTATCAAGATGATTTGTGACTGCATTATTTTAATTTTAGCAATAATGTTTGATGAAAATATGAAAACATTTGGCAAATATTAAAAATATCTTAAGGCGGTATTATGTAAACAATATGATTACACAAATATGTCTCTCCATAGCTATTTATATTTATTTATCTATCATCTATCTACTATCTGTCATACATTTATCTACCTTGTCCTTTATTTTTGAACTTGATGAAAAATGGATTTTTACAAGAATGTGAATCCTCTGAGTATATCAATAGTTAGCAAATCATGGTTAGAAATTATTCTAATATTACTTATACATCAGTTTTGTGGTAAAGAAAAATTACCATATTTATTTGTGGGTGAAAAATGCATGCATTTTTATTACATAAGTGTAAGATTTTCAATGTTGCTTTTTTCTCCTGATAACTAGCTTTAAATGAAACAAATAGAAAATTAAAATACATGATGTTATTTAGTATATCTTTTTTACATATTTTTCTCTCACAAATATTCCTTAAAACTATGTTTGCTATTCATAAATTAAACTGTGCAAACATCGTTAAAATATAAAAGTAATAGATGTAGATTCAGTCTGCAAATATAAAATTTCTATGTGTTTATAATTTAATTAAATATTTTCCAAATTAATATTTTATCTAATTGAATAATTATTTGTAGAAGAATTAACAGCTTTCTAAAAAGAAATGTGCACACTTTAAAAGAAATATGTAGGTGAAAATGTTAGTGAGAATTATTTCATTTTTGTATTGTAAATTTAAAAATTGCATTATAATTTTAGAGCTTGGACATGCTTATTAATTTAATCGGTTTATAAAAGACGAAAAGTATAGTAACAGGAGAAAAGGAAGGTCAAGGTAAACAACAAATGAAGCTGTCATTGCTAAGTTGCATCAATGAAGAAAATGCCATGGGACATTATTCAACTAATCAAAGATAACAGGAATGTCCTCATTCTGTCAGAATTTATGTACAAAAATGACCTCTTCTTTTATCAGGAACCATAGGATAAAATAGCATGACTATTATTTATGTGCAGATAAAGAATTTTATTCTTTTCTTTATTTTGCGGTGATATATCCTTACAGCTTTTTCTTATCATTCAATATTCTCATTTCTGAACATTTTGAATAAAATATTAATAGAAACTATAAGTGCATCTATTTTATTTTACAACATTTGTTCACAAGTAGATTTTGCTATTAGAGTTTAAGGCAACGGAAATACACAAAACTATGCAAAAAGTTACTCTTCTTATCAGTTTTAATAGCAAACATAAATGTATACAGTGAAAATGTTTAATTGCAAAATTACCCCATTTAAGCATTGAGTTTTAAAATCATGTCCTGGAAGAACATGTGAGCATATGGATAACAGTAACCTGCTTACATAGTTGATAAATAATACTAAGAAAATATAGAATTGTCTTTATTTACATCAAATTATATAGAATATCGCATTGTGAAATGCAGTTGTCCCCTTTGAATGTGGCAGATATGTTTCAAGACACTCAGTGAATGACTGAAACCATGAATAGTACTGAACTCTATATGTACTATATACTTCTTCCACATACAGAGCTATGATAAAGTTTAATTTATAAATTAATCACGCCAAAAGTCATGCCAACAATAACTGACAACAAAATAGAGGGATTTTAATCATACATGCGATAAAAGTTATACAAATATGGCCTTTCTCTAAAAAATCTTTTATTGGACAGTACTCACCTTTCTTTTTGTGGTTATGTGAGATGATAGAATGTCTATGATCAGATGAAATGAAGGATTTACACTACTATACACATTTTGACAATATGTCAAAGGAAGGATCCTCTGCTTTAGGTGATCCCAGATCATTAGGTCATGATGATGTCAATGGTTGAATATCAGGAGCAGAGGTTGTTGATGACTAAAGAGTGGGTAGCATATATAGTGTGTATATGTTAGACAAAAGCACATTTTTTGTCCTTGCCTGAATGAAGTAAAATTATGTGGAAATTTTACATCATTTTAGTATGATATGTCATCACGTTTCTCAGAATGGTGCACAATTTAAAACTTATGAATTGTTTATTTTCAAAATTTTCCATTTAATATTTTTGAACAAAAGTTGACTGTAGAAACATAGAGAGCAAAGTCACAGATAATCTGAGACTAAAGTACCCTGTTAATGTACTTTTTTTTTTTTTTTTTTGAGTTGGAGTCTCACTCTGTCGCCCAGACTGGAGTGCAGTGGCCACTCCCGGCCACCGCAGCCTCGACCTGCTGGGCTCCGGTGTTCCTTCCGCCTCAGCCTTCCAAGTAGCTGGAACTACAGGCGCGAGCTACCACGCCCGGCTAATTTTTTGATTTATTGTAGAGATGAGGTCTTGCTTGCCCAGGTGGGTCTCGAACCCGCGGGCTCAGGCAATCCACTCACCTCAGCCTCCCAAAAGCGCGGGATTACAGGCTGAGCCACCGAGCCCGGCTCATTTTTTTGTTTTATTGACAAATAAGATTCCTAAAACTTTAACAATTTCTTAAAATGTTTTCTGTCACTTTTTAAACTTGTAAGATAAGAAAAATATAAAGTAATGGTCACTAAGTATTTGAAAATTTCTGTACTATATATCATTATGTATAATTATATATGTTGTATTTAAAAGGCATGGTAAGACAAATTACATGTAACTAGGATCAGGTAAATAGATGTATTATACTTCTTTATTTGTATTAATTCCTTTTCCAAGGTACATAAAGCAAATAAATATTTCTCCATTGTTCTCCTGAGTCTTTAGAAAGAAAATAAGCCCATGAGAGATAAATCACTTTTTTTTCAACTGTAGCTGCCTTTGCCCGAGACTGCAAGAGAAAATTTACATTGAAGAATAGAATTATAGGAGTGGGAAAAGCAGAACCTCAGTCAAAGGTGGGCAAATTTTTCTTTAAACTGTGTGCTTAGATTATTTTTGTAATTAAAATTTCCATCACCAAATAACAAGGTAAATATTCAAAGATGGAGGCCTAGCACAGCTAAGTATTCTTTGAAGGGAAGCCATGAGTTTCACCTTATATTTATCTTTATGAATAATCTTATTGCAAATGGTTATAAAGAATATGGAAGATTGAAACTTAGTACTGTGATTCTACAAATGCAGTGGGAATGACGGCATTGCTATTTTACTCCTTTTTGTTCTCACTTGATCAATAGCCTATATCTTATTGGGTCTTATTGTATTTGCGTAAAGAAAACAGATATCATCTAGGCATAATATACATGTAGCATTCCCGTAAAGGTACCTAGTTTTTCTCAGTGTTCAGAAGATTATTTCCAGAGTAAAGACTTCTTTTTTTTTCAGTTTTCTTAAATTTACAATTTATGATCAAAAGCCATTAATAGCCAATGAAAACACAATAAAATGGGAGATATATTTCTTTTTTTTAATAAAGAAGTAAGATAAAATTTTGTTTGTGTAATAGAATTACATGGGATTAGTAATGGTAATACTAGAATGAAAGAGCCAAATAAGCAAGAAACACTTTTCTATTTTGTTTACTATAATATTCCCAGTGTCTCAATTTAGAATAGTGTCTGCAAGGAGACTATAAATGAATATGTGTTGATTGAAATGTTGCTGAATGAATGAATTCTCATGTACCTTTTTTTCTTGGCTGAAAAAAAGTAAAAAAGAAAAATAAAAGATAAAGAACACTCTTGTGAACAATACTATTTTAAAAAATTTTACCACATTTGTCTTAGTTTACTGTTATCTATAAACTCAATACATTAGCTATATTACATATGATTTAATCACTCTTAAATCCTCATTTTAAAATTTTAAAATTGTTGTATTTGAATATGCCAATTTATATTTGTGCATAGTAGTGCATACAATATTAATTTTTACTCTTTATTTGTATTTTTTATATTTTTGATGAGGCAAAGGTAAGACCTTGTTTTATTTTTAAATTTTTTTGCAATTTATAAAAAATACAATTATAAAATATACTATTCAACAACATATTTTTATTTAATGTAGGAGTATTAAAATTACATATTTTGCAAAGATGAACTCAGTAACATCAGAAGCATGCATGCAAATTAGAAGGAATCTAGAATTCACAATTGAATAAAAAGTATGATTTTCTTGTTATTAGTTATATAATCACATAAACTCCATACAAAGAACTTAATATATTGACATTTACTAATAAAAAGATCAATATATGTTTTTGTCATACATTTCTTAATTGTGTCGGTAAGTCACTTAAAAATATATTGACGTGATATTTATCATTTCACTTTATTGATGTCTTATGTTTTTCTTGCATATTTTTTCTTTTTTTTTTAAAGCAGGACTTATTTAGGGGGCTATCTCTTGCATACTTTTCTAAATAATTTTCTAATTTTGTAAAATATCTTCTGCTTGGCATCTGTTGACAACTGTAGTAATAAAATACAAACTGATATGTATTTAACATTGTTTATCACACAGAAATGTTCTCACTTTAAGACTTTAATTTCTTGGGGTAAATAATAAACTCAGGTTGTCACAAATTTCTTAAATATTGTTATTTCGTGATAACCATTTTTCAAATTTCCAGTTCTTCATCTTATATTGTATTCTCTACCCTGATGTAGTGTTTAAGAGCTCCTGATTTGGAAGATACAGATCAGAATTCAAGCCCTTATTTCCAGTTTTGGCTCTGGGGCAATTATATAAATTCTCTATCCTCAGATTTCTTACCTGCAACATTAACTACTTTTACTTTATGTTATTAAATATTAAATAAGGTGAGATATGTAAAATACTTAATATTATGCTATATATAAAACCATTGACTTAGCAGTAATTACTGTCAGAATCTTTCTGAAGAATTAGTTTTTTTGACTCTCAAATATTAAAAATAAGTCAAATGTTAAAACATTTTATCATTTTCATCAACCTATACATTTAAATAATAATAATGTGATTTAAGTCCTTATACTCAGACATATTAAAACACGTGCTAATTTTGGAATAGATCTCTAATACTGGTGTTTTGGTGCATCTGTTGTTCAATATCATTTAAAGCTAATCTTCAGATATATTAAAATAAAATATTTTGCATTACTTTTTAGCAACTATGACAATCAGTTTTGATCTCGTTTTTAATCTGTGTTCCACAACATTCTGTTATATTTATTTGAAAGATCTACATTAAGCATCACTCCACAGAGCAGATTCTTTTTCTTTCACATGTATGTTTATGTTATTAAACAATATTTTACTGATCAGGAGGGATATTTATTGAATAATAAGGAGCTGTACAGTGTTAATCTACCCAACACAATTAAATTAATTTCTCAACAAGACAATATATTACCAAATCTATCGCATTCATAGTCAAATCATTTTATATATTTGTAATCTACTGTTGGAAATTTTATTAAAAATATCACTATTTAAATATGTCAGGTGTATTATGATGCTAATGATGATGATGATGAATCGCTTAAGAGCAAAGCAGATTCTTATTTATTTTGAATATTTTATATTGCCTCCCAAACACTTTGAAGCTTTTATAAGATAGTTTGTCATTAAAAAGTAAACAAGAAAAACAAGTTTAAAATGGTTCAAAGCAATATTTAACATAACAATAAGAGGGATAAATTATCTGGATAATATAAGCAATGTAAATGAGGAAACTTCTAAAAACAAAGTAGATTTGAACAAATTGAAAAAAAGTATTATATCTTTGTATTGAAATACTGAGTTATCAGAAACAATTCAATGTTCCTCAAATTAATATATACATTTTTAGCTTAATTCCTATGCTCTCTAGAAAGAAAAATAAACGTCCCAACTATTGCCACATGTCACATAATTCTTCATGGAGGGAGAAGTATACTTCCACATTTTGTTAGTGAGACATGGCCATCTTTGGACAAAAAAATAAGGCAATTTGAGCTACAGTGGTTTACAGCAGAAGCTTGAAGAGCTTTCCCATGGTTTAGCTATACTCTTCTCCAAACTACAAACTTCTGTCTCAAAAGTGAGCTAAAAACACTATCACTCAATTTCGTTTCAGAATGAATAATACATGGAGTAGATTGAAAGCTTATATTGACATGTGGGTGAGATTAGGGGATCATCTATTATTGCAGCAGAAAAATAACTAACAAAGTTTGGTGACTGGTTCCTGGGAATTTGTTGTAATTGCTACGTAATATGTATATTTGGACATTTTTAAAAATGCAAAAATGTTATATAGCACAAAAAAGTACTTCCTTAAAATTAAGAAAATAATTGTTTTATTTTCAAACTTGAACCTATTTTTGCAGAATATATAAAATATGTCTTTACATGACAATTATTTGAGGGAGAGTATTATACATGCACATTTTAAGTACTAAATATATCCTAAGCTACATAACAAAATGCCTCATTTAATATTTTTGCTTTGTTAATTATATATAACTTTTTCTATGTTCTAAGAACCCAAATTCCTAAATAGAGCAAGGTTTAAAAACAATCTTATCTGTCTATTTTGATTTGGCTAGAAATGCTTAATTATTACTACAGAACAATCCAGAAATTTAAGTTGGGTAATTGATTTTTTTCATCAGTTGCCTTTCTACATGTTTACACCTATTAATTGTTTTTAGAAAATTATTTCTATATTTTAGTTTTGAAAAAAGTTTTTTCAGAACAAAATTAAAATAAATAACAGCTGTAAAGTTTCTTTTTTTAAAACAAAATCTTCATATAATATCATGTTTTAATTAGCATTATATTTAAAAATTTTTATGAATAAAAACAAAGTTTTACAGAGACATGAGCATTTAAGTCAACGTTTTCCATAATTGTTTTCATATACCATATTTCTTTTTTTTTTTTTTTTTTTGAGTTGGAGTCTCACTCTGTCACAGGTTTAAGTGCAGTGGTATGCTCACGGTCACCGCAGCCTCCACCTGCTGGACTCAGTCCATCTTTTTGCCTTAGCCTTCCAAGTAGCTGGAACATACACACACGCCACCACGCCCAGCTAGTTTTTGTGATTTAATGTAGAGAAGAGGTCTCACCATGTTGCCCAGGCTGGTCTCCAACCCCTGGGCTCAGGCAATTTTCTCATCTCAACCTCCCAAAGTACTGGAATTACAGATTGAGCCACCGTGTCAGGCCATATACTATATTTCATACAAATGCATGTTCCTGAGTTAGTTGCTCAAAAGATTAAATTTACTTTTATGCAAATTAGAACTTAAACAAAAGCAGGTGCTGTTTTGTAATGAAACACTAAGAGCCTATGTCTGTAATGAGTTTTACAGACACATAAATCTGCAACTCACATTCTGCATTGTATCAAACCTGCCTACTACTAAGATCTTCAAGAGAACTACAAATTTTAAATTGGTTCTTAATTGAAGGCCTTTGACTATTTAAGCTATAAAAAGACCATTTTAAATTCCATGGCATTTCTGTTGAAGCATAAGTGTCATTCAAACATTTTTATTACTGGTGAAAAAAATGTTATTATGTTATATAATGGTTAATTTCAATAATGTACCTTGAAAACATTGAGGAATTCTAATAGAGTGCATAGATATTCATCATTAAGTAGATTTGTTGATGGGCATGAACATTGCAGATAATTTTTATAAAGCATCTTAAAGCTCTTATTTTTATGTTTAAGACTTATTGCTGAAGGAAAATTAATATTTGATAATATTTGGGTCATCCCATTAGTAGTTTTGTGCAGCATAGTGAGTTATTGTCTTTTGTATTGTTACTCCATGGCTTTCAGCATCCCGCTCTTTTGTGGCGCAGTAAATTACAGAGGGCTGCTGTTTTGTATCTTAGCATTATGATAAATAGAGGGTTGACTAAAAGTAGTATCAGGAATAAGAGTGAATGTCATTTTAAAAAGTTGGTGTATATCACACATACTTAGAGCAGTATTCTAACCAATTCTGGGTATTCTAACCAATTCTGGGTGATGAGTGAAGGATGGTGATTAAATTTCTCTGGAGTTTACAAAATAAAACAAGACACAGATTTGCAAGGAAGTGAGCAAAACTGTTATAAGATATGCAACAGAAGGAAGTGCACAGTGTTTGTATTTGGTCAACAATTGAAATGATAATGGAAAGTTTACAGATAGAGAAATATTGCTTTAGGGGGGAAGTAGAGAAAATCTGACACTAAATATATATAGGAATGCCTTACACTTTATATATACATATATACGTATATATATATATATATATATATTTTTTTTTTTTTGAGTCGGAGTCTTACTCCTTTGCCCAGACTGGATACTATATTTATACATTATTTATTATTTTCGTTTAACAATTTAGAAATCAGGTGGAAAAATGGAAATGGTATGAAAAATGTAAATTTTTAGAAAACATTTTTTTGGAGGTTTTGAAGAAAATAAAGTGAGACAATAAAATTATTGCTGTGAAAACTAGCACAGCTGTGCCAACTACTGTATTATAGCACTGGGAAAAAAAAGGAAGCTTAGAGACCTTTTAGGTGGTGGAAAAATTCTAAGAGAATGGAAGCAAAACCACTGAACAAAAAACAAAACAAAAACATTATATGATAAAAGATAAGCCAGTTGTGTTTAGTGACCAAATAGCTATGGGAAGTAAATGAAACCTTGTTATTTTTAGGTCTCAGGGGACAGAAAAATGTCAACAAATTAAGAAAAGTAAACCAGAAAAAAATCTAGAGGTAATGTAGTATGTTATATTTGCATGCTATTTTGGAAATGTGAGCAGTTACAGGGAAGATACTAAGACAAAATTAAGTACAAGAAATTATACAAAAGAAGATCGGACTTAAGAATGTATATTTTGGAATCAGTCATTGAATGATGAGATGAGGAAAAGCAGAACTATAAACACTGAATTTGGAGCAAATTCTCACATTTAATGATTATTAATATTTTTAGATAATAGTTGTTAGATTTTAAAAAATCAATTTAATTAAATGAGTCATAATAAATGATTCAACTCCAAAGTAGACATTTATTGTAGAAAATAAGTAATGTAGTTACAACTTCTAAAAAACTGTTCTTGGCAATCTTAAAAATTCAGATTTTTGTATGTATATATTTAACTGTTTATCTTCTTAAAATATTTTCTTTTTAAAATATAGGGTATAAATGAAGGTTAGGTACATATGTGGTCATCATGCAGGTAAATTGTGGGTACCCTTATTGATGTTGTGTGCCCCCCAGCAGTGTCCCACTACAATCAATTCCTTTCTTATGGTAGTAATAAATGTTCAAAATGCACTTATGAGTGAATACATGTGGTACTCAGATCTTTATCCTTAATATTTAAAAATATATAAAGAAGTATCTTTTCAGTGTTGAAATTATCTGTATCCTCTTTGGAGCGATGTATTTGTAAAACAGATGTGACAGCAGATGGTAGTAAACAATGAATGAATTTTTCTGTAACTGATGAACAACTTTTGGCAAATGCTAGTAATAATAATGAAATCTACTTTATTTTGGCCTGCAAATAATTAAATATTCAGTGATAATAAAGCCAGCTATTTTGGTTTAACTGAATGTCACTTGCCTTGTTTTGAGTGGTGTTAATAAATATTAGCAACTTGGTCTAAACTTAGCTCTGCTTTTACATTGCCATGTTTTAGCTAGGTAAGGCAGCTATTTTATTTCATAAAGGCAAGATAAATCTTTAATCAATTTTGTCATGTCTTGATTATTTGCAAAACACGATGACAAATAGAAAAGAAGAAGTAAAATCTGTCCAGCATAAGGTGAAATTTATTGCTGTAATTTTACAGAAGGGTCTCTTTGATGTCATAAACTACAAGAATAAAGCATGAACAGTTTATTAAAAAACATAAGAATAGTGAGATGAGATTGCCGCTGTTATAGTGCTCCACATTTTATATTGGATAATTCATTCTTTCTCCATTGTAGAAAATAGTAAATTGATTTTGATTTCATATGTAGCTGTCCCATTAATTTTCAAAGCATAACCTTATGAAGATCAAAGTAGTAGAGTTTGCTGACATCAGCTTCACAGCTGAGAACTTATCACTCCCTGAAGGAGAAAAAAATGTAGTGTTATCAAGAAACACATTTGTAAGTCCAGCTATTGTCAAAAATCATGACATAGATATTATAGATGTGGCAAAGTTGATGTATCTATTTCACTAAAACTTTTAACAAATATTTTAAACTTCAGTAAATGAGAACCATACCTTTAATTGCATTATACGCTTCACAGCTTTCCTTTTTTTAATTGAAGTAGGATTTTATTATTTCCATCATAACTCTTTGTGCATTTTTACTATTTCTGTGAAAGAGATGTCTAATGGCAAAAAGCTAATTTAGAGGAAGGAGTTGAAATTCAAGTGATTAAGTGAAGCAATAAAATCATCTATTTGATTGTGATTCTTTTGTTTGGGTCAAAAATGTACCATATATATACAGTCTAATGGTATTCTTAAGATGTTTTGCTCTTAACGTTGATTTTGTATATGTAATTTAAAAAATAGCATTCATATAATTTATTAACTTTCTAGCAAAAGGCGTGCATCCTTATATTAGTGGAAGTGTTAATTTAACTTCTAGTTCAGAATTCATTTAACCTTACACTTGAGGGAAAGTAAAAACCACTTGCCACTTTAATCATTTATTATTTTATCCTCATACAAAATCCAGAAAAAAATACCCACAGTGTCCAGTACTCAATAAAAATGTTGTATACCATTCACCTTATTTTTATTTACTTTTATTATCTAAAAGTTTTAAACATTACAATTGTGTATACATATTTAACTGATAAAAAATACATACCAAGCATATCAACCAGGAGAAATTTTTTTTTTTAATGTTTATCATTTAAGTCTGTGTTTAAGACAGAGGTAAATCTAAGGTAAGTACATTACAAAACTGAAAGTCTTGTGCAAGTACATTCATTTGTTGTGGACCTTAACTTGCCTTATGTTAAGACAAATGTTTGAATGCATTTTCTTTTTATGTCATGTTTAAGATTCATAAAACATCATTTTATATACATATATATGTATATATGTGTATATATATATATATGTATATATATATATACATATATATATGTGGAAACTAGGAAACTGTTTAAAAGGTAACTCCTCACACCAGCCTCTCCCAGTGATTCTCTTTCTGTTTTATATATTTGGTGACGTCACCATTATTCATTGTCACCTAAACCTGTATATAATACTTGACTCCTTAACATTGCACCATTATACCCAAGTCAATAATTACTCATTTTTACTCTAATTTCCAAATTTCTGAAAAAATTTTACCAGTTTTTTTTTTTTTTGTATCCTTATTGACATTTTCCTAGGATAGGTCACATTGTTTGGAACATAGGTTATTAAAACAGCATTCTAACTCTTACCTGTTCTTTGTCCATGCTCAAATTCATTCTCTATATTAAAAATCAAAATAAGTTTAAATTTTTTTAGATAAAGTTTATTTTTAGTACATTTTTATACTGGCAGAAAAAAATTAAGATAGAGTTTTTATGTACTCTGCGTTCGGCTTCCCCTATAATTAACATCTGACATTTTTATAGCACAATGAATATACTCTTATTCATAATTATAATAACTTAAAATGTATAATTTATTCAGATGTCTTTATTTGATGCTTATTTCTATTCCAAAATCTTCTCCAAGATAGCACATTATATTTACTTATCATGTTTCCTTAGACTTTTCTATGTTCTGACAATTTTTTGGAACTTCTTTTACTTTTGTTTTTTAATAGCCTCGATAGTTGTGAAAATCACTAGTCAGATATTTTGGAGAAACTTCCTCCAAATATTGGTAATTTGTTTATTCTCCACATTTATTTACAAATTGTAATTTGTCTTAGGTTTTTTCATGCTTAGACTGAAGTGACATGTTTCTGGTGGACCAGAGAGAGGTGTTATTTTCATTGCATTCTCCTCATTATTATTAATTATTATTGCCTTTATGTGACTTATTTGATTATGTTTAAGGCTTTAGCTTAATTTATTAATGGTGTTTTGAAGTATGTAACTTATATAGGTATTAATGATGCTCTAGGTGTTAAAATATACATCTGTGACTTATCACTTTATACTGAAAATAGATGAAACCAACAAAAATCAAATACTAAAATGACAGACTTGAGCTCTAAGTTATCAACAATTACCTAAAGGTAAAAATATAAATATTAAAATAAACCTATAAAGTAAAAATATTGTCAGAGTGGACTTTTCTTTCTAAATAAGCAAATAAAAAATTTACTTCGAATGTAATGACATTGATAATTTGAAAGTAAAAAAATAAAAAAATTACCATCAAACATTAATTTATAAAAAAGCATGGTTATATGAAGTTAAGATAAAGTAGAATAAGAACAACAAAAAAATGACTAGAGACAAATAAGGATATTACACTATGATAAAAGGAATAAATCAAGCAGAAAACACATAATGATTCTAAAAGTGTATGCCTCAAACAACAGAGTCTCAAAATATATGAAACAGAATCTTATAGAACTGGAAAGAGAAATAGACAATTACACAATTATTATTAAGTTTGATCATCATCCTCTCAGCATCCTATAGACATAATAGTGAGAAAATCAGCAAGAATATAGGCTATCTAAATTCAATCAAACAATGACATTCAAATAATGACCCTTAAAATAAGCCCTAGCACTTAAAACTATGGAATTTATACAGAGCATGTTGTTTGATCATAATAAAATCAAACAGAAAATCAATTGTAGAAAGATAAAATAAAAATCTCATACCAACTGACAATTATATAAAACATTTATAAATAACATGGGACAAAAGAATATTTGAAATGAAGAAAACAAATAGAAGTGCATAAATAGGAAAATATAATGTTTAATTTATATACATCTAAATTAATGCTGAAAAGTAAATTTATAACACAAAATGCCTAAATTAGAAATAAGAAATGGTCTAACATAAATGATCAAAATGACTGCCTTGAGAAAATCAACAAGAGTATTTTTCTTCAAAAAGATCAACAAAATTGATACATTTCTAGCAACAGAATAATAAATAAATGTGGACAATAAATCACCAACATCAGAAATGAAAGAGAGTACTGTATATAGCTAAAGATTTTATAATCATTGAAGGGTAATAGTACTAGAAAAAACATTGTATTCATAAATTCAACAGTTTTCAATATGTAGACAAATTTCTTAAAAACCACAATCCAAATGCATACTCTTTATTCTAAATTAAAATTAATGAATTTAAATTCACAATTAAAAATCTCCAACCACTGAAGAAATCTAACAGACATTAGCAAAACAATTAGCACCAATTTTACACTATATTTTCCAGGAAAACAGAAGATAAATAAATATTTTTCAACTTATTAGGTAAGGTTAGGATTACCCTGATACTGAAATTAGTTTAAAAAATTTTTAAGCTAAAAATTAATATTTCCTATGAACTTAATCTCAAAAATTTTTAGCAAACTAGTAGCACGTCAAGCCCAGCTATCTAAATGATATATTATATACCATCACCAAGTGAGTTTTATTTCATATATTGAAATGCGTGTTAGCAACCCTACTGTGGTGTCTCCAAGCATAGTGAATGCCCCATTTTGCCTCTTAGTTTCCCCTCTCACTCCTTCTCCACGTGACTGCCCCAACCTTCCAGTAAGAAGTTAACCCACATCCTGCTTGACAGAAAACCCAGATAAGCTGTTCTGCAACTGTTCAAGATAAACTGTTCTGTAATTGTTACTGTTCTGTAAACTGTTCTGTAACTGAACAGCCCAGATAAGCTGTTGTGTAACTGCTTGAGGTGAACTGTTCTGTAATTGTTGCTGTTCTGTTAACTGTTCTGTAACCGAAATTTCCTGCTTGTACCTCACCCGACTCTCATGAAATTGTGGTTTTGACCTTTATAAACCCCTTGCTTGCTCTAGTCGGGTTCGAGAGTTTCTTTCTGGCATAAGCTTCCTCTTGACTGCCAGCAATAAAGGACTCAATATTTAACTCTCAGTGTGCCGGCAACTCCTTACTCATGGTGCGGCTACAACAATATTCAAAGCTGTTACAACTTTTAAAAGCTTACCTATGCAACCTACTACATCAACAGGTTTAATAAGAAAAGCTGTATAATTATATAAGTTGATACAGAAAAAAATTGCAAAACTTGGTACATACTTATGATTGAAATGCTCAGAAAACTAGAGCTAGTGGTAAATGTTCTTAATTTTTGAAGAAACTTTGAAAAAACCCTATAGCTAATGTAATAGTTAACAATAAAATGAAATGCTATCTGCTTAAGATCAAGGACATGAAAAGGGTCTCTCCTCCTAAGACTGATATTCAACATAATACTAGAAGTTCTAATCTCTGCAATAAGGCAAGAAAATAAAATTAAGGCCGAAATAAATAGAAAGATAAAATCAAACTATCACTAAGTATAAATGACATGATTGTTTATTTATAGAACACCAAGACATTAGCATAAAAATTTATTCTATTTCTGAATATGTTCAGAAATATCAAACAATATAAGATTAATATAGTATGAATTCAACTGCATTTTATACACTAACCTATGTGAACATTAAAATTAAAAATGCAATGTCATTCACAATCATTCAAAAAATAAACAAATTCAACACAGCATTTACATGACCTGGAGACAGAAAATTGCAAAACAATAATGAGAGAAATACAGAGATGAAGAGGCATACTGTGTTTATAGATTGAAAGAGTCAACAAATAAATATGTCAATCTCTCTCTCTAAAAAAAATATATATCCTTTATCCCAACTTCTGCCAGTTTCAGATTTTTGAGAAATCTCCATACTGTTTTACATAGAGGCTGAATTAAGCATCTAATCATCTATCAAGAAACTAAGTAAACTGTTTTTCCATAGAGGTTGAACTAAACATCTAACCACCTATAAAAGAAATCCCATTAGCCAATCAGTGCATTTCTCAGCAAAAAGTATACAAGTCAGAAAAGATTAGGGGTCTAAAAATAGACTATTTTTTTTTTGAGTTGGAGTCTCACTCCCTCGCCCACACTGGAGTGCAGTGGCTGCTCCCGGACACCGCAGCCTCGACCTGCTGGGCTCCGGCGATCCTTTCGACTCAGCCTTCCGAGTAGCTGGAACTACAGGCATGCACTACCATGCCCAGCTAATTTTTGATTTATTGTAGAGATGAGGTCTCGCCAAGTTGCCCAGGTGGATCTCGAACCCGCGGGCTCAGGCAATCCACTCACCTCAGTCTGCCAAAGCGCGGGGTTACAGGCTGAGCCACCAAGCCAGGCTTAAAAATAGACTGTTTTTAGTGTTCTTAGAAAAAAAAAAGTCAGGCAAACTTTTCATATCCTGCCAATCTAAGCTTCATAAATGAAGGAGAAATAAAGTTTTTTTCAGATTAACACACACTAAGGGAATTTGCTAAAACTAAACTGACCCTAAAATAAGTGCTTTAAAAAGTTCTAAATATAGAAATAAAATTAGGATACTAATCATAAAAAAGATTACATAAGGGACAAAGTTCACAAATCTTATAAAACAATTACAAGGTTGAAACTCAGGCAATTAACTATCAACAATATGTCAGGAACAAAACCTCACATATCAATATTAACCGTTAATGTAAATGACTTACAATTTCCATCTAAAACATAGAGCAAAAAATTGAATTAGAACAAAAAGACAAGATATCTACTGCCTACAAGAGACCTGTCTACTGGCTAAAGACAGCTACAGACTCAAAGTAAAACGATAGAAAAAAATATATCATGCAAGTGAAATAACCAAACAGGAATAGCCATTATTGTATAAGATAAAACAATCTTTAGATCAAAAATAGTTTTTTTTTAAAAAAAAGAAGGACATTACATTATGATAAGTGTTTAATACAACAAGAAGATTCCAATGAATCAGATATTTTAAAATTAAATTACCATAATTATTCTTAAGAACGTAAGTTTTATAAAAATTCTTTCTTCACCCATCTCAGATGATGCTACATTCTATGTTTCTTAAATACAGGGGATCTTATGAATCTTCTTTCAGGAGTAAGAATGAACGTAGGAGAAGTTTATAGTTTATGATATCTATTGTATTTAACTTGTGCTATAAATTGATATTCCCCATAACACTTGTTTTAAATATAGTGTATAAAGATGCATCAATTACTGAATAAATAAATGAATTATTTCTAATAGGCTAAGTTATAACAAATTAAACTCTAACGTACACATAATAATTTATGTTTCTTTACTGACTATAGCAATTTAAAAATTTAGTTTTACAGAAGTTTGCATCTTTATGACTTTTTCTTACTTTTTTATATTATCCAGATCAGTTTTGAAATGCATTGCTTCCATCAAACAATTTTTACCTAGATTTCTTAAATTTTGAAAGAAATTTTGATGTCATTAACATTTTATCACAATATATATCATCCTTTCTTTTGTTATGAACAAATACCTGATACAGTAGATAATGAACTAATAGTGTGAAACTAATAACATTAATTAGTGGCATATTAGTGGTATTAATAACATATTCTAAATAGCGCAAATATTTGTAATAACAAAACAGGAGAGATAAATAATTTATAGTCATCAAAGTGATTAGTTATGCTGTAATTGTTAGAATAAAGTAAAATAGATAAATTAACATGTTTGGAATGATGTATTTGTACTTTTTATAATAGGATCTTACCTTAATGAAATTCTTGTTAAAACTATGAATAAGTTGACTATAATATATAATTTAGAGAATGCTAAGTGCTAATGAACAGGTATTCAAACACCTGTCTGCTTCTAAATACAGTACCTCAACCAAAAATTTGCAATAACTCAATTTGCAAAACATCATTGGATGAAATTTATTTACGTATTGAGAAATTTCTAAAAAAGAAAACATAAGCATGCATTTGAAATCAACTGTGAAATAATCCCTTTCACCATTGTAATGAATTAGTAGCTGTTCACCCTACAAAATGTTTGTGTTATCATCACTGAAACTCACAATAAACAAATGTTAGAAAA
>CAUYQG010003177.1:0-15872 GCA_963574415.1 Tarsius wallacei
TCGAGGCTGCGGTGGCCAGGAGTGGCCACTGCACTCCAGTCTGGGCAACAGAGTGAGACTCCAACTAAAAAAAAAAAAATTATTCCTGCCGGGCTCGGTGGCTCAGCCTGTAATCCCGCGCCTTGGGAGGCTGAGGTGAGCGGATTGCCTGAGCTCACGGGTTCAAGACCTGCCTGGACAACTTGGTGAGACCTCATCTCTACATTAAATAAAAAAAAAAATTAGCCGGGTGTGGTAGCGCGCTCCTGTAGTTCCAGCTACTTGGAAGGCTGAGGCGGAAGGATCGCCGGAGCCCAGCAGGTCGAGGCTGCGGTGGCCGGGAGCGGCCACTCTACTCCAGTCTGGGTGACAGAGTGAGACTTCAACTCAAAAAAAAAAAAATTATTCCAGCCAGGCACTTTGGGAGGCCAAAGTGAGTGGATTGCCTGCGCCCGTGGGTTCAAGACTCGCCCGGGCAACTTGGTGAGACCTCATCTCTACAATAAACCAAAAACTAGCCAGGCATGGTAGCGCATGCCTGTAGTTCCAGCTACTTGGAAGGCTGAGGCGGAAGGATCGCCAGAGCCCAGCAGGTTGAGGCTGCGGTGGCCGGGAGCGGCCACTGCACTCCAGTCTGGGTGACAGAGTGAGACTCCAACTCAAAAAAAAAAAAAAAAAAGTGTCATCTTGCCCCTTTGTCAGCCTATCCCTCCCTGTACGCTCAGCCCCAAGCATTTTTATCACTATACATTTGCATTCTCACTATAGCTTGTACTTATATTTTTGTGTGTGTCTTGTTTCTTTCACTCAGCAGAATGGTTTTGCATGTTGCAGTTATCAGTGGTTTGTCTGTTTTTTATTGTTGAATAGCATTCCAAAGTACAGCTCGATACCACAGTTTATTTATCCACTCACCAGGCGAAAGGCATTTCAGTCTTTGGGCTTTCGTGAATAGAACTGCAATGAGCATTCATATTTTTAAAAATGATGGTATAGAAGAATATTTATTGATAGGGAAAGATGTTTATGACCCACTGCTAAATAAAAAAAGTTACAAAACCGTTTATCCAATATGAACCCACCTTTGTAAAAAATATATTTATGCAAACAAGTAAAAAAGTCCAAAATGTGAATAAGAGTTATCTTTGGGTGTTGAGATGATAGGATTTTTAAATTTAAAAGCCAAAAGAGTTGAAAAGGCGCTTCCCAAAGGAAGACACGCCATTGAGCGTGTGAAAATTCATTCAACTTCATTGGCCATCAAGGAAATGAAAATTAAAGCACAATGAAATGCCACCACTGATGGCACCAAATATTGGCAAGATGTGAAGCAACAATAACTCTCCTGCCTTACTGTTGGGGATATAACATTGTACAACCATTCAGAAAATTGGTCTGGACGTTTTTCATCAAGTTAAACATGTATCTGCCCTATGACCTAGCAAATACACTTCTAGGTATTTACCCAAAAGAAATGAAAATATTTGGACACAGAGAAACTTGTACATGAATGTTCAGAGCAACTTTTTTCAGAACACTGAAGCATTCAGTATGTGGAATACTGAAATTCAGTTTTTGGAATATCAGAGTTCCAAAAACTTTACCTTATTCTTTCCCTTTTCCCAGTCTTGGCCTCAGGAATGAGAATAGCAACAAACTAGAAACAACCCAAATGGCTGCCAGCAGTAGAATGAATAAACAAAATGTGTATGTACGTACAATGAAATACTGCTCAGCAGTAATAAAAACACACTAACTCCTGATACACACAACATGCAAATGTGCCTCCAGGTTTACTGATTGAAAGAAGCCAGAAACAAAAGGGCACATACATATGATTCCATTTATATGATGTTCTGACACAGGCAAAACCAACCTACGGCAAAAGAAATCATGACAACGGTTTCCCATGGAGTAGGGGGTGGACAGGGATTGATGGCACGATGGACATTTTGGGAGTTATGGCAATACTCTGTATCTTAGTGGGGTGTGGGTTATACAGATGTATGCAACTGTTGAAACTCATTCATTAAGGTCTGTCATTTCACTGTGTATAAATTACACTCCAGCAAAACAGAGATTAAAAGGAAACATAAAAATCATTCTATTATGAAAATTTTCAAACATACATAAAATATAAAAGTAGAAAGTATATCACAATGAGCACTCAATCATTTGAGTAATCACTTACTAACTTCAGTTTTTGGCAATAAATTGCTTAAGGTACATGTCACAACTGTTCCCCACATGGTTGTGAGCCAAGACTGATTGTGTGTTCACTTTCTAATGAAAGCCTTTTTTTTTTTTTTCTTGACAGGTCTCATGGTTAGAGAAATGGTAGTATTTTCTTGCCTTCCTAGAGATTTCAATGGAATGTCAGAATTTGACCCATCGAGACCTATGGAAAACACTTGGTCATTTTCAAATATCAGCAGGGCTTCATCTTATATGGCTTGTCACCAGTCAACATTGCCTTTTAGGAGGAAACACCCAGGATTGACTGATTTTAAGATAAGCTCAATATTTTTGCGATTTCACCAAGCAAAGAGCTACTGATAACCTCTGCTACACTTCTCTCCATTTATTTATTTATTTGTTTGTTTGTTTGTTTATTTATTTGAAGATGAATTACTGGAGGGAATGAGTCAGATTTGGCTTAGAATAATATTTTTACCAGTTATTTGCTATGTGACCTTGAATACATTTCCTAATCTTTCTGACCCTCAATTTTCAGATCAGTAGGCATAAGAATACCTATCTCAAAGTGTCATAATGAAGATTAAATTCTGTGAAAATGTCTTGACATATGTCCAGAGCTCAGTCAATATTACTGGTGTCCCTTAACTCTTCAAGAGAAGGCAAGAATGAAGAACATTTCTTCCTCCATGTCAGAGGGCGGTACACATTGAAATTTAGACATTCTTTGGGGGGATTTATGCAAGTCCAATTTGAAATCTTTTACAGATAGGTGGGGATGGATGAGTCCAGGTTATGGGGGCAGGGGAGCTGAGAGATCTTCACTTTTTAATCCCCCTAGGACATCATGAATTTTTATAACAACTCATGATGCAAATATTGTTTGTAGTCTTTATTTTTCTCTGTGAAAAGGTATCTGGAAAGCCATTTCTTGTCATGTCTGGTTTTCAGCGCTCACTGGGAAGCATTGATCTTGGACTCGGTCACTGTGTGGGAGACCAGACTTCCTACTAGCTGGCGGTGGAGACACGTCAGCGCAGGCTGCAGTGGTGACTCTCAGACTGTGAACAATGCTCCCCAGTGTGTGCACAGGAGGGCTGCCACACGGAGATCTCTCATATCCAAACGTGGGCTCTCTGCCCTCCCTTCAGTTTTGTTTAAAGACAGAATCCGGTTTGCCTTCACCACCCCCTGCAGGGCCACCAGCCTTCATTCACTGTGAAGACTTGCCAGATCTCTGTAATAAATTACCTGGGTGGCCAGGGCTGGGGAAGGAGGAAAGAACAAGGTGAAGTACTTTGAAATCTGCCTTTCTTCCTGGAGTGTTCAGTGTTACCTACGTGGAAGGGGCAGGGTCGCACTAAAGGGTTCACTGGGAGCTTTGGAGGCTAAAGTTTAAGAAAAGTGTGCTTGGTTCATTTCAGTCATCATTTACAAATTCTTTATATTAATTGTTTACAATTTCCAAACTTAAGAAAAAAAAAAACAGGTTCATTGGCCATTTGTACCCCAAATCATAAGCCTATACCTCACTAAATCTTTACAGTTCTGCGAGGTAGGTAATATTAGTGTCTCTCATTTTATAATGAGGCAATTAAGGCTTTGTATCATATAGACAGTAAGGAATGAAGTCAAGTCTTGAACCCTGGCCTCCTGGCTCCAAATCTTTTCCTAGTAGACCGGCCATCAAGGCTGGACACCTGTCTTAATTCTTTGGAGCACAATACTAGTTGACTGGGTCCGCAGAAAACAAGCCTTGGGTAATTGTTCCTCAAGCACAGCCTGTGACCTGGGATCCAGTAAGCACTGGGGAGCTGTGGATATGTGGGAACCAGATCAGAGATGCTGCAGGCGAACATCACAGCAATCGTTTACAGGGCTGAGGTTCAAGGTCAGCCTCCTGTGGAGTCTCCTGTGTTAATTTCCTTTCACACATCTCCTTTCTGAGGTGGTATGTCTTTTCCAGACTGGGAAAAACCAATGAGGAGTGGAGAACAAAGGAAAACAGACACATATGTCATCTCCAGAGTTTGTCAAGAGTATCACCAAAATGAGAAGGAAATGCATGAATGTACACACATAATTTTTTTTAAGGTTAAAAACACTGTGTATCAGAGGCAAAGCATAGAATGATAGTTGCTGGGGGGTAAGGTGTAGGAAAATGGGGAGATGCTGGTCAAATGGTATCAAGTTTCAATATGCAGGTAAACAAGTTCCAGAGATCTAATATACAGGATGGTGGCCATAGGTAATAATACGGTATTATATACCTGATATTTGCCATGAAGGTAAATTTTAAATGTTCTCACCACAAAAAGAAAAATGCTAACTATGTGAGATGTTGGATATGCTAACTAGCTTTTAGTAATCATTTAACAACATATACATATATCAAAACATCACATTGTATACCTTAAGTATATACAATTTTGTCAATTATACCTCAGTAGGGTTGGGGAAAAAATGTATTCAACCCTGAGTAATGGATTGAGTAATTACATAGCCATATCTGACAATGAATTCAGCAAAGCTTTTAAATATTTTGTATTCTGCTACTTACTAGAGCACCTCTGTGCTTTTGAAATGAAATTCTTCAATGTGGAGAAAACAAAACACTGTGTCCCACTGCGTACAAAGCTTGTTCCATTTTTTTTTTGTCACCCTAATGTATTTTTGTTAGCAGTGTTGACCACTGAAATGATTTCCTTAGCAGAGAATTTTCCAGTAAGCCTCCCACATCATTGCAAACTTCCTGTCCCCAACCGCTGTTTCTCTTCTTAGGCCCTCATTACAGGCAGCAGGAGAGCTGATAATCAGCAGAAAATTAACTTGGCATGGTGTGTGCTTAAAGGCCTCAACTTCCAAGGGAAGGAAGTGTTCATTTTGCTTTGTTTCATTTTGTTTTTAGGAAGCATTGCTTTTTACTTGTGGTGTGCCTTTTGGGCTTAAGGATCATGTTTTGAAGACAGAGACTTTTGGTTTAGCCTAGTTCTTTGTACTGGGACAATATTCAATACATGTTGTTGAACTGGATATCTAACATATGCTTGTCTTTGATGAAATAAAGAACATTTTATGGGCCTTTTAAAAAAAAAAAACTTTAGATGAGGAATAGGTGATTTTTGGAAATTGGAAAATTAATTATTAGAGACTGAGGTCCAGGTTTAAATTCTAGGTCCTCAGGCATACTTTTAAAACAAGGGCCTTTGACACTTGATTAAATAAAAAAAAAAAGCACATAGCTAATGTAAACCTCTTAAATCAGTGGTCACCAGGCTTGGCTGCACAGTGGAATCACTTGGAGTGAGATATGTGGTAGGACTTTTAAAATAGACTGCTGCCTGAGTCTCACCCAGAAATCCTTATGTAATTGGTCTACTCTGTAGCCTGACTTTCAGAATTTTCAGAAGCTTCCCAGGAGATTCTAATGGATAGCCAAAACCGACCATCATTGTCTCAAATGAATAAATACATTTAGTAAGCTCTTACTAAGTACCAGGCACTGTGCTGGGCACCTGTTACCTATTATCTCTTATTTTACCAATGGGAAAATTAAGACTTATGCAAGTTGATTTGCTTACGGTTACAGAGGAGATAAATGTTAAAATTGGAAAGCAAAAACAAAAGAAACCAACAGTCTTACAACCTCATATTCTTTTTGCCATTTGCATCATGGCGGTTAAAGAATATCTTGTAACCGCAGAAGCCCTGTGTCCACATTAGAAAATGAAATATGATTAAATGAAGACTAATTCTGTTGAAGATTAGATGGACAGTCCTAAGGATAGTATGTGATATAAGTTTAAAAATCTGTGTAAAAATAAAATCTGGGTGCAAAGCCTGTTGGATATACATTTACATCTACCACCACATTCTATTTTTCAAAAACCCAGCTATGTTTTCTATTGAATTGGAAATTGTAGGATAATGTTAAGAAGGACACAATGTCAGCCCTCATTGAGCTGGGCACCAGAGGTGTGTTTAGCTGTTGAAGAACAGGACCTGGGGAGCCACCATAGAGAAAATAGGGGCTGAGCCGGCCACACAGTGAAACTCACAAAGGAATGTCATGGCAAAATCAGTTCATTCAAAGCCCCTGGTATAAACTGATAGACAGTAGCACTGAGGTTGTGTGTCAGCTACAGATATCCAAACTGCTTAGAAATGTAGGGAGCAGCTATTCGGTCAAGAAACACTGAACTAAGAAAAACAAAACTTCAAACCCTAGAGAAGTCCAGCGCCCACTCGGAGGTGGTTTGTGACTTTAATGTGCGTGTGTGCCGCGTGTGTTTGGGCTTGAATAACCCCTTTGTCACACTGCTATGCCTCAGGTGTCTGGTCAGTGCTTCCCTTTTTCCTCAAAATTCTCCTCTCTCAGGGTCTCTCCTCCCATCCTCATACACTGTTGGTCCATCTGCTGATAAACATACGGAATAAGCAGAACTTGTGAATAGTTTCTTGTTTTTGTTTTTTTGAGTCAGGGTCTCACTCTTGTCACCCAGGCTGGAGTGCAGTGGTATGATCACGGCTTACTGTAGCCTCTACCTTCTGGGCTCAGGTAATCCTTCTGCTTCAGCCTCCTGAGTAGCCAGGACTACAGGTACATGCCACGATGGGCACCACACCTGGCTAATTTTTTTTATTTTTTGTGGAGAGAGCTCTCACTATGTTGCCCAGGCTGGTCTCAAACTCCTGGGCTCAAGCAGTCCTCTCACATTGTCCTCTCACTGCTGGGGTTATAGGTGTGAACCACTGTACCCGGCCATGAACATTTTAAAGAGTCCTGTCTCTGGCCGGGCTCAGTGGATCAACCTGTAATCCCGCGCTTTGGGAGGCCAAGGTGAGTGGATTGCCTGAGCCCCCGGGTTTGAGATCCGCCTGGGCAACTTGGCGAGACCTCATCTCCACAATAAATCAAAATGAGCCGGGCATGGTAGCGCGCGCCTGTAGTTCCAGCTACTTGGAAGGCTGAGGCGGAAGGATCGCCGGAGCCCCGCAGGTCGAGGCTGCGGTGGCTGGGAGCCGCCACTGCACTCCAGTCTGGGCGACAGAGTGAGACTCCAACTCAAAAAAAAAAAAAAAAAGAAAGTGGGAGGTGAAGCAGCAGCATTTTGTAGTATTCAGACAAAGGATAATGGGACCTTAAACATGTATATATTTTATATTAGTCTTGGTTCTCCAGAAAAATGGACCCGGAGGGGAGGGGAGGAAAGACCGCATGGTGATAGCTACCATAAGGAATTGACTTATGTGATTATGATTATGGAGGTTGACAAGTTCAAGATCTGCAGACAGCAAACTGGTGAACCAGGAGAGCTGATGGTGTAGTTAGTTCCAGTCTGAGTCTGAGTCTGAAACAGAAGACTGACATCCTAGCTCAAAGACAGTCAGACAGAGATAATTCTGTCTTACTCAGCCTTTTCTTCTATTGAGGCCTTCAGCAGATTGGATGAGGCCCACCCACATTGGGAGGTAATTAACACACTTTAGTCTACTGATTCAAATGTTAATCTCATCCAGAAACACCCTCATAGACACATCCAGAAGTAATGTTTAACCAAATATCTGGGCTCTACATGGCCTAGTCAAGTTGATGCATAAAATTAACCATTAGACATTTTGAAGGTAGTGCTAATAAGATTTCCTGGCAAATTAGTAGTTGAGAAATAAGACAAAGAAAGTCAAGAATGCTTCACTCCATTTTGAATAACAAGAAACTGTGCCTAAGAGAGTGTCCATATGTGCCCAAGAACATGTATCTATTAAATAGCATATGGGCATTTGAACCAGCTTCATGCTTGGTTCATGCCTCAGAAGTTCTTAATCATTGGGTAGGAAAGGAGGCAGAGGGACATTGTAGAATCAATCATTCCCCTCTGAAATAAGTATTTATTTTGTAAGTGGTTTATTTTATTTGTGTCTCTACATCTTTCAATTTCCTCCATTTCTCTATATTTTTGCCTTCTAAATTATTTAAATTCTTATTCTATTCAGTTTTTCACATATCATTTAGTACTTGGATTCTTATCAAGTCTAAGATAAATATTCTTGTTTTGAGTCAAGTCTATGCTGATAACATAATTATGAGGAAAAAAAGTAAATTAAGCCATAAAAAGAGGCTCTGTCAAAAGACTTAGAAGGCAAAAACCCTCTTATTTATTTTAATATTTGGTATAGAAATTAGTATGTGCTTATCATCTATAAGCATATTGTTTACACATCAATTAAATTCACAATGCTTAAAAATACTTAAATTATACCATTATTAAGAGGTGGAAAATTACAACTAGTCATGCTTCAGCTATTCCCTCCCAGATGTCAAAATAAATTACAGGTGAGGAAAAACCAAACACCATATGAAATGCCATAATAATATCCACAATTGCCATAACAAATACAGTCATCATTTATTTACCTCAATATTTGAGAATATCTATTTTTATTATTTTCATCAAGAAATCTAATCTCATGGCTGAATGTTAAGGTTTTAAAGACAAACCCTTGTAGCTCTGTGTTGACAAGCTAAATTCAAGGAAAAAACTCTAAAGCCATGGATAAAGTTCATGCTATTTTATATTGTTCTGCCAGGCTTTCTGTTTACAGAAGGAGAAATCTTTGACACATGATACACCAAAGATTTATATTCATAAAACACTGGTTCCTCAAGAGAATCTCAATCCCCACTGAAACCTGAATTATATTTTACATTTAGAAAGATTTTACAGTTGATATTTAGATCTCCATTTAATTTTACTTAATGAAGTAATAACATAACCTCAGTTTGAGAGCTTTCCTTTAGCCTTTAAAGGAAAAAGTTGGAAGTTTTTATCTTTTAAATACCAAGTCCAATTTACAGTCAGTTTGAATGACAACTGCTGCGAGTTGTCACTAGAGAAAAGTATGGTGAAGGTGACAGCAGAAGCCAAGCCTGGGGTGATGTTTGTCCCCCTAAGGCATATTTTGGGCCAGATCCATGTAGGTAAGTTACTTTAAGTTATCATACTAAGATTGAGTCTGACTATAAAACTTAGAGTCCGTGAGTTTCTTACAGAAACTATAGCTTGCTCAAAATTTATTCCAAGGAAGTTTATTTTCCTGACTACAGACTTCCTACTATGGCTGTGAGCCTCAAATACATTTGAACATATCAGATACTTGTTAGATATATTCAAATTGACATATAGACAACTTTGCATAACAAGGCCTCTGCTATGGTTTGAATGTTCTCTCCAAAACGCATGTTGAAATTTAACTACTACTGTGATGGTAATAAGAAATGTACCTTTAAGCTGTGATTAGGTCATGAGAGCTTTGCTTCCAAGAATAAATTAATAGTATTATTGTAAGAGTAAGTTATCTTGAAAGTTGGGCCTCCTTTTCTTCTCTGTCTTGCTCGCTTTCTTGCCCTTCTGCCTTCCACATGGGGTAATGCAGCACACAGTTCTTTGTCAGATGCCAGCACTGACTTTCAGCCTTCAGAAACATGCACCAAATAAATATATTTTCTTCATAAATTACCCAGTTTGGGATATTCTATTACAGCAGCAAAAAATGAACTAAGGTAGCCTCCAAAGTCATTATAAAGTTCTTGGATGAATAAAATCCCAAATCCTTGACCTAATATCTTAGTTCTTAAAACAATTACGTGTGGGCCAGTTTTTCAGGTTCATCTATCACTATGTTTATTTAAATGCCCCCTTCTTTAACCAAATTGGTTTGATTCTCTCCTCTTCTATTCGTCAAGCAAGGCTAGACCATAGTGTGGACCAAGTGTGGGAAATAACATTTCCTTGGATTTCTCAGTGCTCCTGCAAAAAGCACTTACCTCCTGGGCCACAGAAACACATATGCTAGAAGGTTAGAGAATGTTTTTATGTTACTTAGAAATATGTTGGCATACTTTTAAAAATGAGTTCTGCAGTCATGTGGCTAATTTCTCTAGTCTGAAATAATAATAAACCTTTTCTTATCTTCCAAGAAATTCAAACTGCCCAAGGTATAAGGAAGACTGGAAGGCTGTCTTCATAGCAATTTCCATGTTGTCTTAGTTTGTTTAGTATTGCTGAGACTGAGTAGTTTATAAAGAAAATTATCTCACAATTCTGGTGGCTGAAAAGTTCAAGATTATGACTGGTTATCTGCATCTGGTGAGGTCCTCAGGTTGCTTCAATTCATGGCAGAAAGTGGCAGGAGGAGCTGACATGTACAAGATTACCTTCCTTTGAACTTAAAATGTTTTTATCTGGTTTTATTTCTTATCAGAATCATATAAAACTTAGCTCTTCACGGGTTCCTATTCCACAATTTAAATCTGCTACTAATGTTGAAGATTTGCCTCACATCCAAGCTATTAAAAAACAAAATTCTGAGTGTGTAAATATATGCTGTATTGAGTCAAGGCAGCAATTATGACTTTGTGTCTATAACTTTATTGTCACCATCTTATATACTGCTTACTACAGAGTCATATTCAACAGATATCTATTAAACAAAATAATGAACACAGGAACACAAGGTTTACACAAGATGGATACAACTAAATATAGAAATCTGTCACCTGAAAATATATTTTCATCAAACGGGATATCTTTCCTCTATGGTGGTGGTAGTTTCTTGCCATTTTCAATCTATTACTATAACTGTTCTGAATATCAATATACAGGACAAAATTTAAGTGTAAGTCTTAGTCAGACTTTTGTTGGTGTGGCAAATTGTATTATCCTAAGTTGGACACATCAGTACATATCCCGTGTCCCATTCTTACAATGTGATATTGATCCTCCTCCATAAAATGGTGCCATGTTTTTTTCCCCCTTAAAAGTGAACAGAAATTTTTAACTGAATCTATCAATAAATGTGGTAAAAAACAAGGTTATAAAAGGTGATACAGATTTTAGCAGGCTCTCTCTCTCAGCACATACTCTTCGGGAGTCTTAAGTTAGTATGTAAAAAATGGGACTACCCTGAAGCTACTGCACTGGAGAGATCATGTAGATAACAAAGAGATGGAGAAAGATGCCCAAGCAGCTTCAGCAGTTTTGGTTCTAAGTTATTTGAATCTTCCCAGACCAGAGGTTTGCAAAACTTGAAAGCTAACCCAAACACAGCCATCTGACTACAACCTCATAAGAGACTTAGAGCCAGAACTTCACAGCTGAATTTCTCTTGAATTCTGGGCCATGAAAACTGTGAAATAAATGGCCTCTGTTATGTTAAGTCAAACATTTCAATTTTAAAGTAATTCTGCTACAAACTAACCAACTCCCATACAAAAAAACATACAAGCGGCCAACAAACACATGAAGAAATATTCAACCTCACTAATCATCAAGGAGATGCAAATTAAAACTACACTGAGATACCACCTAACTCCAGTCAGAATGGCCATCATCAATAACTCAAAAAATAACAAATGCTGGAGAGGATGTGGTGAAAAGGGAGCACTTATACACTGTTGGTGGGAGTGTAAACTAGTGCAACCTCTGTGGAAAGCAGTGTGGCAATTCCTAAAAGCTCTAAATATCGACCTCCCATATGACCCCGCAATCTCCCTACTGGGAATATACCCTGAATATACCCACTCTATAAAAAAGATACCTGCACACGTATGTTTATCGCAGCACTGTTCACAATAGCAAGAACCTGGAACCAACCATGCTGTCCATCAAAAGAGGACTGGATTTAAAAAATGTGGTACATATACATGATGGAATACTATGCAGCCATAAAAAAGAACAAAATCATGAATTTTGCAGCAACCTGGATGGAACTAGAATCTATAATACTGAGTGAGCTCTCACAGAAACAAAGATCTGAGTATCACATGTTCTCACTCATATAGTGAACTTTGAACATCCAATATAATACTATAAGAAAATGACTGACAGAGATGAAAAACTATGGGGGGGAAGGGGAAGGGAGATAGGATTCATTGTAGTCAATATCTGTCTGGGGACGGGAAGACACCTCTTGTCAATGAGGGTACCTGAATGAAGCATATTTGTATACCTAATCCTTGACTGTACCCTGCAATATCATAATAAAAAATACTGATTATTAAAAAAAAGAAATAAAAATAACAATATATAAAAATGAAAAAAAAAAATCCAGATTGGCAGTAGTGGGACCCTGCGGGTGGGGAAGAGGGCACATAACAGCAGTAAGCATTCCCACACTTTACCTGTACTATGACCACTTAGGTACCTAACCCTGTATTGTACCCCACATCTTTAAAATAAAAAATTGAAAATAAAATGATGCATTGTACCCCACATCTTTAAAATGGAAAATAAAATGATAAATAAGTAAATAAACAACCCTCTCAGTTGAAGGCACTTCATTGTCACACATGGCAGCAAGTGTCCAGTTCTTTTATTTAAGAACTTGTGTGTAGAAATTGGAAACACCCTGCATGTTGGTAATAGCATCATGACTGAGTCCTTTTTTGGGAGGGTCTATCCTTTGATTTTTTTTCATGAATTGCTCAATGATAATGTACATATATATTCATTATAAAGGAAATGTGTCTACAATGTATTTTAAAATAGAAAGCATGTGAGCTCCATTTACATAGACAAATATATGTGTACCTAGAAAATGTTCAGGTAAGCAGATAGATTTCTATGTGAATGGATTATGAACATTTTTCATTCTTTGTCCTTATCTGTATTTTCTTATTTTTCTGTATTCTCATCATTTGTAATAAGACAAATGAAAATAAATAATGTTTAACTCTTTTTAAAAAAAATACAGCATGTGTAAGGATTTATTTAACTATTGTCATGGATAACAATTTATGTCTCAGAAGTCACAAATTACTTTATTTTTGTGCCTTCTGACAGCCAATTCTTCATCATTCTTCAGAAATTGGGAGAAAGGAGATCCAGATAATCCAAGTTTCCTTAGGACAAAACCCTGCAGTGTCTCACTATAGCATACAGCTATAACGAATGACTACCTTGGCTTAAAAAAATAAAGATAATAGTATGCAATGCCTAAGTCTACAGTACAATACCAGAAAACCCATCCCCGAAATTAGTGCATATCAGAAAATTTACTCTCGAACTGATAATAATCCAGGCTGTCCCTTTGAAACATCTTTGCTAAACAGCCACACTTTCCTTAAAGCTAAAGGCCAGAATGTTCTACATGTCAGTTACCCATCATATTCCACATGATGCCATTTGATTGGAAACTGGATTTCAACATATCTTCTCCTCATTTACATTCATCCTATTTTAATTCATTACAAAGTAATTACCAAAGAACAGCAACAAAATAAAAAAAGTACTTGCTTGACTGGCCATTTTGTAAACATATCCAATTCAGAAAAAGTTACAGTCCTAGAAGCATCAATCATAGATTCTAGAATAATCAGAACTAGTCATGAGTGCTTACTATGCTTCAGACATTTCTTTTTAATGTGTTGTATGTGCCAACTCATGTATTCCTCAAAACACTCGGTGATATGGGTGCTATTACTATAACCATTTCATAGATAAGGACACTGAGGTTGGGAAAGGTCAAGTAACTCCCCCAGGCTACCTCATTAGTTGCTGAGATTCCAACCTGGTGAGTCCGGCTCTGTGGTGGAATGCTTCCTCTCTTTGCTACTGAAATCTCGTACTGATGTCCCTGCTGTCTGCTGGGCACTTCTCCATGAAGGGTCACAGAAGTCTGGGGGTAGCAGCAGTCAGAGACCAGACATTGAGTACTAGATGATCAAGTTGGTGCTAGTACTGGGTTGCCAAGCCTGCCAGTCTCTCCAAAGAATGCTTGGCTTGATTCTACTTTTTAGTCCTTATTGATAGTATTTCTTTTTTGACATTCTTCAGAATCATTCTAATCGAACTCATCCTAATAGCACTGTTGCAGTGCTGAAGGTGTCAAAAATTGTGTGATGGTGTCTCCAAGGCCTTCCTCCACCAACTCCCATGGTCTCCAATCATCCTTGGCCCCAATAATTACAAGTGGCTCTGAAAAGGCTGCACTACAAAAAAAAAAATCCATCAGGCTATTTGGCTGTTGGAAGTGACAATATACAGCCACCCTTTAATAGCCTTTCCTGTGAGATAATGGACAGAAGGCCCTAAATAACACTGAGCTTCACAGAGCACCAAACCCATCCTTTTCTGAGCTCACTTCCTGGAAGTCAGATGCACAATCTGTATTGCTCTTTTATACTTCATTACCTAGTTTTAGAATTTTCCTTCAGGAAAACAAAATAAGGCCATTCTGCTGAGTTTCCATGGTGACATTATGTCTTCTTTTCTGGATCATTTTAAATATGCAGAATAAAATGTATCATCACTCTCTGGCAAACCTGAACACCCATAGGATAAACTTGGTATCCCTCCAATTGACACCAAATGCACAAAATTAAATTTTAAAAATTTTGTTGTCACAGACACTTAGGAAAGCATATAACAATGACTTCTGTGCTACTCAAAACATCAGAAAAAAATCTAAATTATCAATTTAATTTTTATAAGGTATTCAGATGACAAATACAATCCAAAGTGGGTTTATGTAATAGGGGGCTCCCCTATTCATGTCGATTTCTTAGCAAAGAAGTCTAAACTGAAACCCAGCAGAACAGAAACAGATGTTCATCCATATAGAAGATAAGGATTCTTCACTTGCCCGCTTATCACCAACAGATGAAGGAAGTGCATTCATTAAGGAAACCAAAGCTGGCCCAAGTGGAACACAGCCAGTCTCAACTATCTACTGGTTCAGAGAACAGCTGAATTCTTCCAATTTCAAAAGGACAAAGAGAAGTTAAATACACTAGAAAGTTAATTACATAATTTTAAAATGCCATAACAGAGCTGGTCCAATTTCCTCATCCAAAAGGAATGTTTCCCTTCCCATCAGCTCTAGTTCATTATACCCCAAAATAATGTTTTTCATACCTTTTTAAAAAAAATTCTTAGATTTCTTATTTTTTCTTCAGTTCTGTTATGATCTCAAGTTTCCAAATTTGAGGGGAAGCCCTAATTTTGATCAACTTCAGGTAATACCTGGTAGTATTTAGAATGAACTTTGAAGACAATGCTGTATTCACAGAATAACCACAAAAAGAGCATCAACCTCAATACATCTACAACTGCATTGAGCATCTTCTTTCAAGAACATCTAAACCATCAAGAGAGTGGGGAGGAGCCCACAGAATGGGAAAAAATATTTGCCAACTGTAAATCTGACAAAGGCCCAATGTCCAGGGTCTATAAGGAACTCAAACATACCAAAAGGAAAAAAAAACCCAAACAACCCTATTTAAAAATGGGCAAAAGATATGAAAAAAAGACATATGAGCAGCCAACAGATACATGAAAAAACACTCAGCCTCACTAATCATCAAAGAAATGCAAATCAAAACCACACTGAGATACCACCTGACTCTAGTCAGGATGGCCATCATCAATAACTCAGAAAAAAACATGCTGGAGAGGATGTGGGGAAAAGGGAACATTTCTACACTGTTGATAGGAGTGCAAACTAGTACAATCTCTGTGGAAAAAAGTGTGGGTGGCAATTTCTAAAAGATCTAAAAAATGACCCAGCAATCCCCTTTCTGGGAATATACCTGGAGGACCTCAAATCACCCTATAAAAAAGATACCTGCACACACATAAATGTAGCATTATTCACAATCGCAAAAACATGGAACCAACCGTGCTGCCGGTCGAAAGTGG
>CAUYQG010003178.1:0-30421 GCA_963574415.1 Tarsius wallacei
AATGATTGGAGCAGGGGAATGGGATAAAGAGAAGTTTGGAAAGCAGAAAGCAAAAGTTAAAAAAAAGAGAGAGAAAAATAGAAACATAAAATAAAATGGTCAGAGTAAGCCAGCTACACTAATAATCAAAGGGACTATCAATGGAAAAACGGTGCCTGTTAAAGAACAGATTCTTGGGATTTTTAAAGAACAGAAGAAAGAAATCCAGCTGTATATGCTGTTTTCTAGAAACAGATCTATAGTGGCTCAAAAGGGACAAAACTAAAAGAATGAAAAAAGTGAAAGAGGACACACCAGGCAAATACTAAGTAGGAAGAGGAAGATAGAAAGGAGGGAAGAAAAAGAGAAGAGGGAGGAGGAGGAAAAGGAAAGAAAAAAGTCAGTATATCAATATCACACAGAGATCTTAAGACCAAAAAAATTGCTACAGATGGAAAAGATCACTACTTAAGAATAAACGAAGCAATACACCAGAAAAATATACTTCCTTTAAATCTGTATGCACCTAACCCTGAAGTCACAAAATGTATTAAATAGTTGTGAAGAAATATTGACTAAACTTAACCGTGCTTTTAATTTTCTGTTTTACTAAGATATTTTCCACTATTAATTATTTTCTAATTAAGTTGTATTTGTCCATTGAACAATTTTTTTCCAGAGATGGGGTCTTGCTCTGTCATCTAGGATGGAGTGCAGTGGCACAATCATAGCTCACTGTAGCCTCAAACTTGGGCTCAAGCGATTCTCCTGCCTCAGCCTCCAGAATTATCTGGGGCTACAGGTGTGCACCACCACACCTGGCTGATTTTTTATTTTTTTGTAGAAACAGAGTCTAAACTCAAGCAATCCTCTTGCTTCAGCCTTCCAAGGTGCTGAGATTACAGGTGTGAGTCATTACACCTGGCTTCATTGAACAAATTTTTGTTGAGAAATGATTATGTCTCAGACTAGAAATTCAGTTGTGAATAAGACAGGCAAAGTCTCTGCCTTCATGAAGCTTACATTCCAGTGAACAAAATACATTTATTTCAAAACAAATGTTGAGTACACGTGGCTCATATGTGAGAAATTATACAAACGTCTAAATTCCGCAGTACTCAAATTATTTGTCCAGCCATACTGTACAATGCCTATACAGTTCTCTGATAAGAAAGTACTTATTGTTAATAGATTCAAATCAATGGGCTTCGTGTGTTTTTTTCACATATATATGTTTCTTACTCATGATGAGTATGATTATAGAGCTGACATCCCACAAAAGGAAACAATAAAAGAGTTATCTGAAGTTAAATATACAAAGTCTCAAAAGAGTAGGATGTCGCCTGAGCCGCGGGTTCGAGACCCGCCTGGGCAAGCGAGACCTCATCTCTACAATAAATCAAAAAACCAGCCGGGCGTGGTAGCGCGCGCCTGTAATTCCGGCTACTCGGAAGGCTGAGGCGGAGGGATCGCCGGAGCCCAGCAGGTCGAGGCTGCGGTGGCCGGGAGCGGCCACTGCACTCCAGTCTGGGCGATGGAGTGAGACTCCAACTCAAAAAAAATAAAAAAAAGAGTAAGATGTCAATGTCAAAGTGGGCATGTGGCCAACTAACAATAGTTATAAAAATAAGGATTTCCTAAGTATTGGCTTGTTACATGAGGTTGTAACTAGAAATGGGGGGAGATTCATCATGACTCATGATTCAAGTAAAAGTGGCATACAGCAAATGAGCCCACCGTTTTATCATTTGTTTTAGTCCACTAATTCAAAGAGCATTAACTCACTTACAGTCCTTCTTTGCATGTATGTGTCTCTTCCGAGTCATATATTAAGACTACACGAGGATGTAAATACTTAAGTCTTCAGGAAGTGTATGTCTTTTCATTAACTGCCAAAGTACACACAAAATATCCCCAAAGAACAAACTACAATAAACATATTTTTAGATATGGTCAAAATTTACTTGGCATGAGTTACCAAAAGAAATGTAGTTAAGTGGCAAGCAATATCTAATTTACATCCTGGAATATTTACAGAAACTATTAAGTATTGCTGATGAATGATAAGACTACATTTACAAATGATTTTGGCTGTAAATAACACATACAGTTTTGGCCAGAATAAACACAATTCTAACAATTAGAAGGAAAAAAGACTTGCGATTATATCTGGTCCCAAAAAAAAAAAAGTCCACTTGATTAAAAAAAAAAAGTTTTCCATATGTTTGGAAAGCTTGCCTAGAATAGAAATAAAAGTTTCTAGGCTGGGCATAGTGGCTCATGCATGTAATCCCAGCACTCTGACAAGCCAGGAGTTTGAGACCAGCCTGGACAACGTAGCAAGACCTCACCTTTACAAAAAAAATTAGCCGGGCTTAGTGGTGCACACCTGTAGTCCCAGCTACATGGGAGGCTGAGGCGGAAGGATCATCTGAGCCCAGGAGGTCAAGGCTGCAGTGAGCCATGATCGTGCTACTGTACTCCAGCCCGGACAACAGAGTGAGACCTTGACTTTAAAAAAAATAAGTTCCTGATCAACCTTCTATTTACAGAGTCCATTTTGCTTCATATATCAAGCTTGAACTAACACTTCTGAACTAGTGATAATTTCTAAAACCTATGGTTTCCTCATCAAAAGAAAGGGTCATGTAGCTTTGAGCTACAACCAGGAATCTATGTCCCCTGAAGATCCAGCATTTGATTGGACGAGGCTTTCCTCAGGCACAATTTTCTGATAATCAAGTCCTTGAAATGACTCCTATCTTTAGCCTGTTTAAACCATTATAACCAACCAGTTCACGAGAATCTCTGTGCATGTGTCACTTAACCTAGAACGACTACTCAAGGGGGAAGGGAGTAAGCAAAAGCCAAACTTGACTCCACGGGAAGTTCTCTGTGCACCCCTGGAGTCATCGAGTTTCCATTTTCATGTCTGCAAGGGGGAAGACGGTGCTGTAAGAGACGCAGGAGGTGACGTCCAGGACCTACCAAAGGGTCCTGGTAGGTATGACAGAAGACCCCTGCTTAAAACCGAGGCCCAAATAACACCACCCTAGAAGGAAGAAAGAGGCCTACACCCCACCACCCAGATAGAGGACGGCAAGAAAACTTGTCCATCCCATCTCTGATGCCAAAAGGAATGGAGAGAGAAAAAAATCTCCCCTGAGGGTTAGTAGCCACAAAACGAGCCACCCTAGAGTCCGTGGTACCAATTTATAGAACTTTAATCATCCAAAGAGCCTTAAGTGCGGAATTCAGCTTAAAGTAGTTGCAGAGGGTATTATGAGAAAGAATGAAAAAGAAACAATATTTGAAGAGATAATGTCTACATGGTGGCTCTAGTTAATAATAATGTATTATATACTTGAAAATTGTGACAAGAGTATGTCTTAAATGTTCTTACCACAAAAAACTTATGTGAGGTGATGAATATGTTAACTAGCTTAATTTTATAGTGTATGCATATATCAAAACATCACATTGTTACCGTAAATACTGTATGCAATTTTTGTCAATTTTTTAAAAGCAAAAAAAAAAAAAGACATAATGACCAAGACTCTTCAGAATTTCTAAAAGACACCAGTTCTCTGATCACTGCACTCAGTGAAACCCAAAGAAACATATACCTAAAATATCATAGTAAAGAACATCAAACAAAAAAAATTTTTTAAAGCAGCCAGAGAGAAAAGATAGATTCTCTACACACAAATGACAATAAGACTGATGGCTGACTTCTCAATGTCCATTCACCGAATACCAAAAAGAAAGAAAATAACGAGTCACCAGGAACCTTAGTTCCAGCGAATATTCTTTCAAACATAAGTGGTAGAATCCAGGTGATGGGAATTATTTCAATGTTGCTTTATGTTTGACATTTTCATGATAAAATATTGGAAAAATGCTTTTTCAAGAATGAGATGTAACAAGGACGTGTTCAAGTAAACTGAAACATTGTAAGGACTGTATTTTAGGCAAGAGAAGTCTCTAAAAAGAGAGGATTCAATGTAAAAAAAAAAAAAAAGAGCAAAAATACTGGACTAGTAACTTGGTTAGTAAACCTAAACAAATGTACTTTCTAAAACCATAATAGTAATCTATTTTGTGGAAGAAAATATGCTAGAAATAAAATAAAACTGCAGCAATGCATAAGGTAGAAGGGAAGTGGATAGAGATTAGGCATTCTAATGTCTTTGTATTTTATGAGAGAACAATAAAGGTGTTGATTAAATTACACCTTGTTAAACTAGCTTTGGTAGCAACCTCCAAATCAAACTAGAATTAGAAAAAAAAATTAAATCAAGCAAATGAAAACTAAATCCAAAAAATGTCAAGAAAAAATAATTTTCATTAAGGAAAGGAGAAAGACTAAAAAAATGAGACAAACAGAAAGTTCATAGTAAAGCTAAATAGACTCAGTAAAGATCGTTAAAACAAAACTGAAGTTTAAAAAAAGAAGCAGCAGCAGCAGCCTAGTAAGGTAATTCTCAAGTGACAATGGACAATGGACAATGACCGAAAAGCATGGAAAAATATATACTAAGCATATCTCAACAAAACAAAAGCTAAAATGGCTGGATAAAGATCAGATAAAGTAGCCACTAAGGCAGTAGCACAGTTTCCATTTCTGAGGTAGAATGCGTCATTGAACTTTCACCCAACCTTAAAGCTCCCAGGTCCACAGTAATGACTCTTCAAACATGGCGGCTTCGTTTTTTAGCCTCACCCTCCATGACCCCTTAGACTTCTGTCTTCACCCCGCGTTGGCATAAACCACACCTGGAATCCTCCCCACAGAATCGTGGCCTTCATTCTGAGCTCTCTATTTCGGGTCTCCCATCTCTAGCCACAATAACCTTTTCCTCGAGTTTTCTCCCTTTTCCCATTCTGTTCATCACATCTACTCTACTTCTCCCAGACACTCAAAACTCAACCTTTCCCATCCCATCCTGGCATTGAGGAGCTTGAGAGGCTCCAATAAACAGCACCCAGTCCCCTCTTGATCTCTGAACAGATTGCAAAACAGGACAGCAAATGGAAGTACAAAATATGACCTTTTCAAAGGATAAAACTGCCTTTCTTAAATGTTTATATTTAGTGTCGTTTTTGAGTGCAGTGGCCAGAGATATTCATCATGATTTTGTCACTGTAGCTATACTTCAAGCATATCTCATGAGAGTAATCAGTGACTAATTACTAACTGAGTATTGGACTGGAATTGTCTCTTCCAAGTATGCTGACCTGAAACGAACATACCGCAGATTCTGAGAATGTGCCACCCTCGCACTTACACAAAAGGCCTAAAAGTGACAGTAATAAAAAGTCAAAGAGAGCACGAGCAAAACAGAGTTTACTTACTTTTTAACCCGGACTGACCCTGAAAATGTGAACATGTTATCAGGCTTGGACATTGACCACAACCTGTCAGAGGAGAGGAGGACATAAGTTGACTCTCAAATAACACAAATCTTTTTTCTTTCTTCAAAAGGGTGGAGGGGGGAATTGCCGATTGGTCCTGAATTTCTGTATCTTTCTTTCCTAAAACACTTTTTGGCAAATGAGAAAGGACTTGACTGTTACATAGGCGACCAGGATCCTGAGTCAAAAGAGCTTCTTTTCAAAGGTATTACTTCACATACCGCTGGAGAGAGAAGGTATAAACAAGAAAAACCATAAATGAAATGGAGAGGTTTGAAATACCTGTTGAAGAAGTGGAAGGCATATCACAAGACCACCAGTGACAGTCAAAAGAATTGTATCAAAAGAAATACTAGCAAAGAAGGGCTGAAAATATGACCAAAGCATTCATTCAGATGACAAAAGATAAGGCAAAGAAAAAAGATGATCCCTGGGCAACCCCTTCGGGTGCCCTCCCACTGTGGGAGTTTTCTGTCCTCTAAATAAATCCTGCTTTCAAAAAAAAAAAAAAAAAGAAAGAAAGAAAAGGAAGGAAAAGAGACCCCCACCCAAGCCTCTGAGCCAGTACCTAGAAACATGGAGAACTCAGTGGCAAAGGACCAGCCAAATATTGCACAAGTGGCTGAAGGGGGTGGAAGTGTGGTGAGGCAGGGTTGCTGCCCCCTTGGCTCAGCCCACAGCCCTGTTGCTAAGGCCTAAAAACACCGTGGGAGTGAGTCGGGCGAGACAGAGCAGGAGGGGTCCCATCTCTGCTAAGTCAGCAGTGGAGATAGTGCAAGCCAGGCACTGGAGGCCCGGGAACCAGAGCTGATGAGTCAAGGAGGAAGAACGCATCCCAACTCCCACTCCCAGCCACATCAAAAGTGGCAAAGATTAGCGAAAATGCCCACCCCGTTGCGTAAGTGATCCTGGATCCCGAGAATCTAATCCAGTTGGTGAGTTTATTCTAGCCAGCTCACGTGACTTTTCGCTAAAGGAAGCAAAATAGAAGTGCAATCCTTATGCAGCAGCAACCTCATCAACATTTCCCAGCAGTCATAAAGCAATTCTACAACACTGCTAATACCTTAACATAAAATCGTGATTGCCAAAAAACTCACATCATCGTCCCAGACTCCTTTTTTCTCTGGATGAAATGAAGTCTTGGTTATCTAGATTATTGGAGTGGTATCTAGTCTATCCACGTGGATTCTATTCCAGGAATCAAAGGATAGTCACACTGCTCCCTCTACTGGCTTTGCAAAGATGAATTTAACCTTAGAACTCTCAGCCTTTTAGCTGAATTCCTTTCTCAAATGACCAAGAAATAGAAGGTTGGTCCCAAGTTTCTTAAAATACATGTACTAAAGATGCACAGTACCCTTTAGCAAAACATCACATTAAAGAGTTAACATTTTTTAAAATGTTTAACTTCTCAAAAATAAATTCGGTTCATGTGATAGCTGTAGAAACTTTTGAAATTTTCTGAGGTTGACCACCCCGGAGAGTCAAGAACTTGATATGGAAAATTTAGAAAGGAAATTAATGACAAAGCTATTTTAGAGGTTACAAATAATGTTTACTGTGCATTTCCTATCATCTCTCCTTTAATACTTTCAGAACCTTTGACACCCTGTTTTTGGTGGGGGGGACGAGAGGAGGTCGAACTCTCACTCTGTCGCTCAGGCTGGAATGCGGCAACAACACGATCATAGCTCATTGCAGCCTCAGCTTCCTGGGCTCAGGTAATCAATCCTTCAGCCTCATTGTCCCAAGTGCCATCACAGTTGGCTAATTTGGGGGATTTTTTTGTAGCGACAAGGTCTCGCTATGTTGCCCAGGCTGGTCTCAAACTCCTGGGTTCAAGCAATCCATCTGCCTCAGCCTCCCAAAGTGCTGGGATTACATGCGTGAGCCACAGCACATGGGCCCACCCTATTCTCTCATCACTGAAACGTACAAAGTCACACAGTGTCCTTATGCCTCCATTTTCTCTGAACTCCCTGAAAAAAGTATGTATGTATAGATTTTTTTAGGTAAAAATGAAGACCATGTGACATTCTGTGATTCTAGAGAACCAACAGAATTAATGGCAACAATCTACTGATATCAGAAACTTAATTCCCCTTTTGAGGGGCCAACTGCTACTTGATGACTTAACAGCTCTCTTTCCCCCTTTCTGATTACCCAGCAAATGGTTCAATGCTGATGTTCCAGAAGGTATGTTTTCTCTTCCAAGGCTCTAATTCCACACCTAACTGATGTATTTAACCAAATTCATTCATTTAGTCATTTGACAAATATTCACTGAGCGCCTACAATGTATAGGGCAATGTTCTAGGTGCTAAGGATACTGATGACTGTAGTCCCCATTTCACTGACAAGTCAGAAGCTGGCTTGGTGAGTTTCTATTTATTCTCTTTACATCTCAATGAATCTGTATGCTTCTATGTATTCTAAAGTCAAAACTCAATTCCATGAAGTCATCTTTGACTAACTTGAGACATGGGTCTCACATAAACTCTGATCTTCTGAAATATTCTGTCATTAAGCCATTATGCATTTTCTATCTAGAGTTGTTACTCACATCTGTATTGCCTTGAATTCATATTTAAATAATTCACTGCCCTTTATCTTTTCACATATATCTGTTTTCTTCTCAACTAAATTAAAAATTATTTGAAGCAAAAAATACATGTCCTACAAAGGTATAAAATAGATCACATCTTCTCTAAAAAAAAATTACATGCAGTCCTCAGCAAAGTTTTATATACTGTGGAAATTAAGTTGGTTATTAATCCAAACTAGATAGCTTTATGTTAAGGTATTAATTGTAATCCCCAGTGCAACTTCTAAGAAAATAATTCAAACAATCTGGCAAAAGAAATACAAGAGAATTAAAATGTCACACTCAAAAATGTCTATTTAATACAAAAGGAGGCAGTAATGGCAAAATAGAAGAACAAAAAGTACATAAGACATATAGAAAACAAATAACAGGCTGGTTGTAGTGGTTCATGCCTATAATCCCAGCACTTTGGGAGGCTGAGGCAGGAGAATTCCTTGAGTCCAGGAGTTCAAAACCAGCCTCGGCAATATAGCGACACCTCATCTCTACAAAAAAATTTAAAAATTAGTCATGCCTAGTGGCATGTACCTGTAGTCCTAGCTACTCAGAAGGCTGAGGCAGATCACCTGAGCCCAGAAGGTCAAGTAGTGAGCTATGACTGTGCCACTGCACTCCAACTTGGGCAACATAGTGGAATCCTGTCTCCAAAAAAAAAAAAAAGAAGAAGAAAGAAGAAAAAAGAAGGAAGGGAGAGTGGAAGGGGGGGAGGGAGGCAGAAAAGAAATAAAAAAGAAAGCAAATAACAAAATGACAAGCATAAATCCTACATTTTCAGTAACGATATTAAATAAATGGGCTGGGTGCAGTGGCTTGCTCCTGTAATCCCAACACTTTGGGAGGCCAAGGCGAGAGGATTACCTAAGCCCAGGGGTTCAAGACCAGCCTGGGGCAATTTGGCAAGACCTCATCTCTACAATAAATCAAAAAATTATCTGGGCGTCGTGGTGTGAGTCTGTGGTTCCAGCTACTTGGAAAACTGAGGTGGAAGGATCACCTGAGCTCAGAAGGTTGAGGTTGCGGTGACTGTGAACATGCCACTGCACTCCAGCCTGGACAATAGAATGAGACTCTGACTAAATAAATAAATGGACCAAACACTCCAACCAAAAGACAGATAGCGACAGAATGAATTTTTGTAAATGATCCAACTCTATGGTGTCTATAAGAGACATACTTTAAAGACAAAGAGGTTAAAAGTTAAAAGATGGGACCAGGCATGGTGACTCATATCTGTAATCCCAGCACTTTGGGAAGCCAAGTGGGAGGACTGCTTGAGGACAGGAGTTTGAGATCAACCTGGGCAACATAGCAAGACTTCATCTCTACAAAAAAAATAAAAATAAAATTGTTTAAAGGAATTTTTTTAAGTAAAAAGATAGAAAAAGACATATCATACAAATAAGAACCAAAAGGGAGCTGGAATCCTATATTAACACCAGACAAAAAAGACTAAGACAAAGGAGATTTCATCATAATAAAAGGAAATTGCAACAATTGTAAACATGTCTGCACTAATACCAGAGCCTCAAAATACGTGATGCAAAAATTTACAGGAGTCAAGAAAAAAGTAGACACTTTAGCAATAATAGCTGGAAATTTCTATAATACACTTTCAATTGATGAATAGAACAACCGTGCAGAAGATGAAAAAGAAAATAGAAGACTTGAAAAACACTGCAGTTAACAGAATATTTGTGTCCTCCCTTCCCAAAATTCATATGTTGAAATTCTAACTCCCGATGTGATGGAAGAAGGTGGAGGGGTTTGGGAGGTAATCAGATCATGAAGTCAGAGTCCTCGTGAATAGGATTAATGTCCTATAAAAGGAATGCCAGAGAGCTCTCTCGTCCTCTTCCTGCCATGTGAGAGTACAGTAAGAAGTCTGCAGCCTGCAACCTGGAAGATGGACCTTACCAGATCTGAACTAGCTGTTATCCTAATCAGACTTTCAGCCTCTAGAACTGTGAGAAATATATTTTTGTTGTTTATAAGTCATCCAATCTATGATATTTTGTTATAGCAGCCCCAACCGACTACGGCAAACATTATAAACCAACTTGACCTCAAAGATATCAATAGAACACTCCACCTAACAACAGCACAATAAAAATGTACATATGGAATGTTCTCCAGGATAAACAATATGTTAGGTCAAGAAAGAAGCCTTAATAAATTTAAAATAACTGAAACCATAAAAAGCATGTTCTTCAACCTCAGTGTAATGAATTTAGAAAACAATAATAGAAACAAATTTGAAAAATTCACAAATATACAAAAATTATTAAAACACACATTTAATAACTAGTGAGTCAAAGAGAAAAATCACAAGGCAAGTTAGAAAAGAGTTTGAAATGAATGAAAATGAAGACACAACATGCCAAACTTATGGATGCAGCTAAAAAAAGTGCTTAGAGGCATGTTAATTGCTATAAAATGACTATACTTAAAAAGAAGAAAGATGTCCAATCAAAAACTTCATCCTGCATCTTCAGAAGCTAGAAAAAAGAAAATAAAACTAAACCCAAAGAAAAATGGAAGGAAATAATAAAGATCAGAGTGGAAACAAATGAAATAAGGGAGAGAAAAACAACAGACAAAATCTAAAACTGAAAAAAGAAAAGGAGGAGACTCAAAGCCAGGAATGAAAGATGGGCATCACTACCAGCTTCACAGAAATTTTAAAACCTAAATAAAATGAATAAATTCATAGAAAGACACAAACTATTGAATTGATTAATAAAGAAATGGAAAACTTGAATACAACTATAACAAGCAAAGAGATTGAATTGGTAATGAAAATACTTCCCACAAAAGAAAGTTTAGGCCTACTGGTGAATTCTACCAAACATTTAAAGAAGAATGAACGCTCTTTCTCAAACTCATCCCAAAAAAACAGAAGAGGAAAGAACACTTCCCAAATTGTTCCATGAAGCCAGTATTACTATGATACCAAAATCAGATAAAGACATCATGAAAAAAAAACTATAGTTCAATATATCTTATCAATATAGACCAAAAAATCTCAACAGACACTAAAAAACTGCATCCAGTCATATACAAAAAGGATCACACACCATGACCAAGTATGATTTATCCTACAAATGCAAAGTTTATTCAATACATGAGACACAATGTTATATATCAACATTAGTAAAATGAAGACTAGAAATCACACGATTTTAGTCTTATTTTAATATATTGACAAAATCTCCCAAACTTTACCTGTATGATGACCACTTGTATGCCTAATCCTGAATTGTACCCCACATCTTTAAAATTTAAAAGAAATTTTATATATATATAAACAAAATCCAACAACTTTTTATGATAAAAAACATTGAGAAAACTAGAAATAGAATGGAATGTTATCAATTTGATGAAGGCCATCTACTAAAATCTTATAGCTAATATCAGACTTTATGATGAAAGACTGAATACTTTCCCCTAAGATCAGGAACAAAATTAAGATTTAACTCTTACCACTTCTAATCATCATTGTACTGGAGGTTCTAGCCTAAGCAATTAGGCAACGAAAAAAAATAAAAGCATGCATCCAGACTGGAAAGAAGTAAAATTATCTCTATTCACAAGTAACATGGTCTTGTATATAGAAAATTCAAAGGCATCCACACACAAAAAAAAATTATGAGAGCTAAAAAATGAATTCAGCAAGGTTGTAAAAATCAGTTGTATTTCTATACACTATAAATTAACAATATAAAAATGAAATTTTAAAAACTCAATTTATAATAGCATCAAAAAGACAATACTTGGAAATAAATTTAGCGACAAGAGTGCCCACATGCAGAGGAATGAAACAGGACCCCTACCTATCACCATACACAAAAATCAACTCTGAGTGGATCAAAGACCTAAATGTAAAACCTCAAACTATAAGAATCTTAGAAGATGCAGGTAACACTCTTACAGAAATTGGAAAAGGCAACCAATTCCTGATCAAAACCCCAAAAGCCCCTGCCATAAGAGATAAGATAGACAAGTGGAACCTCATCAAACTGGAAAGCTTCTGCAAAGCTAAAGGAACCATCAAGAAAGAGACAACCACAGAATGGGAAAAAAGATTTTCTAACTGTATATCTAACAAAGGCCTAACATCCAGGATCCACAAAGAACTCAAATGTCCTGAAAACAAACAGCCCCATTAAAAAGTGGGCAAAAGATATGAATAGATACTTCTCAAAAGAAGATGTACCAGCAGCCAAAGGACACATGGAAAAATGCTCAGCCTCACTGGCCATCAGAGAGATGCAAACCAAACCACACTGAGATACCACCTAATTCCAGAGAATGGTCATCATTAATAAAACAAAAACAACACATGCTGGCAAGGATACAGAGAGGAGGGAACGCTTCTACACTGTTGGTGGTAACACAAACTAGTTCAGCTCTATGGAAAACACTGTGGCGACTCCTAAAAGAACTAGAAATTGACTTCCCACACAATCCAGCAATCCCCCTTCTGGGAGCATACCTGGAGGGACTCAAATCATTCTACAAAAAAGACACCTGTCCAGACATGTTTATTGCAGCACTCTTCACAATAGCAGAAACATGGAACCAATCGTGCTGCCCATCAAAACTGGACTGGATTTTTTTAAATGTGGTACATATACACGAGGGAATATTCCACAGCAATAAAGAAGGACAAAATCATGGATTTTGCAGGAACTTGGATGGAGTTGGGAGTCTATCACACTCAGTGATCTATCACAGAAACAAAGGATGAGTACCATATGTTCATGCTCATAAGCGGACCCTGAGCATTTGCCATAATACTACAAGAAAGGGATTGGTAGTAGCGGGACACGACCAGGGGAGGGGGTCACATAACATCAATAAGGTGCCTAGCCCTAATCCAGGCGAAGTGAGGGCCAATGAGAGACCCAGCTTTCACCTATACCTAGACATTTATGTACCTAATCTTGACTTGTTCCCCACATCTTTAAAATTTTTTTAAAATGCAAAAATTGTACACTGAAAACTACAAAACAATTTTTTTTTAAACTTAAAGAAAGTCTAAAGCAATTGAAACACATTGTGGATTGGAAGACTAAATATTGCCAATATGGCAACACTCCCCACACTTACCTATAGATTCAGCATAATCCCTTTCATAATCTCTGCTGCCTTTTTTTTTTTTTGCAGGAATTGACAAGCGGATCCTAAGACTCGTATGAAAATGCAAAAGCCATAGAATAGACAAAATAATATTGAAAGCGAACAAAGTTGTGGAACTCACACTTCCCAATTTTAAAACTTGCTACAAAGCTACGATAATCCAAACAATGTGGTCCTGGTGTAATGTTAAATATATAGACCAATGGAATAGAATTGAGAGTCCAGAAATAGACCCACACATCTAAAAAAAAAAAATCAATTGATTTTTGACAAAGGTGCCAAGACAATTCTGTGGGGGAAAGACTAGTCTCTTCAACAAATGGTCCTGGGACAAGTAGCTATCCATGTGCAAAAGAATAAAAACAGCCTCTACTCCACATATAAAAATTAGCTAAAAATGGGTAATTAACAATTTTTAACTAAATTAAATAAATAAAAGTAAAGAAAGAAAACAATTAGAACAGCGGGAGTGTTAATTTTAAAAGAAAAAGATAAAAATGGACTGATGACCTAAAAATACGAGCCAAAATCATAAAACCCTGAGAGGAAAACATAGTGGGAACTCTTCATGACCTCAAATTTGTCAATGACACCAAATACACAAGCAACAGCAAAAAAAAATGGAAAAATTATACTTCATCAAGATTAAAAACTTTTGTGTATCAAGGATATATCAAGAATGTGAAAAAGTAACCTACCGAATGGTAGTAAATTTTTTTTTTTTTGAGTTGGAGTCTCACTTTTGTCTCCCAGGCTGGAGTGCAGCGACACACTCACGGCCACCGCAGCCTCCACTTGCCGGATTTAGGCGATCCTTCCACCTCAGCCTTCCAAGTAGCTGGAACTACAGATGCACGCCACCACGTCCAGCTGGTTTTTGTGATTTATTATGGAGAGGAGGGCTCACCAAGTTGCCCAAGCTGGTCTCAAATCCGCAGGCTCAGGCAATCCTCTCGCCCCGGCCTCCCAAAGTACTGGGATTACAGGCTGAGCCACCGCACCCAGCCAGTAGTAAATATTTTTAAGTCATATATCAGATAAGGATTTAGTATCCAAAATAAATGAAGGATTCCTACAGCTCAACAATAACAATGCAAACTAGTCCATTTTTAAATGGGCAAAGAATTTGAATAGGCATTTCCCCCATGAAGATATACAAATAACTAACAAGTAATTGGAAAGATGCTAGCATCATTAAGCATGAGGAAGTGCAAACTGAAACCACAGTGAGAGACCACTTCACACCCACTGGAATGGCTCTACTCAAAAACATATATGATATCAAAGCGTTGGTAAGGATGTGGAAAAATTGGAACCATTATACATCGCCGGTGGCAAACTAACTTGGTGCAGACACTTTTCAAAATAGTTTGGCAATTCCTCAAAAAGCTAAACCTAGAGTTGCCATGTGATCCAGAAATTCTACTCCTAGGTGAAATTTGATTTCGTAAGAGAATTTATTTCTTAAGAGAAATCAAAACACATATCCACACAAACACTGATGCAAAAATGTTCGTAGCAGCATTATTCGTGATAATGAAAATGCAAAAACAACTCAAGTGTCCATCCATTGATTAAAGATCAACAAAATGTGATTGCCCATATAATAGTCCATATTTAGCCACGTAAAGGAATGAAGTACTGACACATGCTACAACAGGGATAAACCTTGAAAACATCATGCTAAGTGAAAGAAGCCAGTCATGAAAGGTCACATATTTCATAATTTAACTTATGTGAAATGACGAGAATAGACAAATCTATAGATACAGAAAGTAGATTAGCGATTGTCAGTAGCTCAGAGAGTTGTTGGAGGGGACAGATGACAGCTAATGAGGTGATGAAAATGTTCTAAAATTAGATCGAGGCAATGATTACAAAACCCTATGAATATACTTACAGTCACCATATTGTACAGCAGATTTAAAAGGGTGGATTTTATGGTATATTAATTATGTCTCCACGAAGTTTTATTTTTTTTTAATCTAGGCCATCCGAGAAAACTGGATGGTGTAATTACTTTTTTCTTTTTATCCTTCACCATATATAGCAAGATGCCTTGCACATAGAGGTGCCAAAATATAGAGAGAGGAGTTCATAGTATCTGACATTGTTCAAATCATTCCAAATAGTAGCTGAAGTTTCTCAAGGGGTTCACAAACTCCTTGGGGCAAAGCCCATGTCTTAGATTTCATATATATCCATCACAATTAAATATTGGATTGTGATTAAATTAAGCCTCAAAATACTTTCACGGTAGAAATGCTCGGTACCTTGACTGACCTATAACTCTTCATCAGAGTTATAGGAAGTAGCACTATGCAATGGTTAAAGATGAGAACACCGAATCAGACTATCTAGGTTTATACCTAACTTCTACAACTTAATAATAATATGATCTTAGACAAATAGCTTAGCCTCTTTGAGTCTCGGTTTCCTCATCTGTAAGGATAAGATTAATTATAACAGTAACCACCTTATAGGACCATGTGAATGCTTAAATGAACAGTGGTTCACACCTGTAATCCCAGCACTTTAGAAGTGGAGGATTGCTTGAACCCAGGAGTTCGAGACCAGCCTGGGCAATCTAGCAAGAATTCTTCTCTACAAAAGATCAAAAAAATTAGTCAGGCATGGTGGTGCATACCTGTAGTTCCAGTTGCATGGGAGGCTGAGGTGGAAGGATCATCTGAGTCCAGGAGTTGGAGGCTGTGGTGAGCTGTGATCGTGCTACTGCATTCCAGTCCAGGCAACAGAGATTCCAACACAAAAAGAAAGACAGAAATGGGGGGGTGGGGGGAGAGGAAGGGAGAGAGGGAGGAACATGACCTGTGATAAGTGCTTATTATTCACTTAACTAACATTTATTGAGCACCAATTTTAAGTCTTTCTAGAGAAGGAAGTAAAGGAAGAAAGACGTCAATAAATCGGAGCTGTAATGTGCTCTCCTGCTCTAAAAGACATCCAAAGAGCATAAGAGAGCTTCCCAAGGGATGAGAAATCCTGTGCCTTTGGGATGAGGCAGGGCACAGGATCTCAGGGAAGGTTTTGTAGGAAAAGTACCACTAGAGCAGAGTGTTTATTAAAATGTTTTTTTAAAGGTATTCATTCCCCAGGTTGAGGACGATGGAAAATAAGGACATTCCAGACAGAGGACGTAGAGAGGAAAGTATCATTTGTTCACAGAGCTAGGATTAGCTCAGCAGGATAGGAACACATCAAAGGTGAGGCAGGGTCACAGAAAAGGCTAGCGATGTAGACAGGATCACAGCAGACCCAGTTTTCCCTCCTCCCCGGGACTGATTGAATCTCCGTGTGAGTGGGAATCCTCCCTCCTGCCTCCAGCAGAGGCACTGGCTTCGGTTGGTTTTATTCCTGGCATCGCTGTCTTCAAAGGCCATGGAGCAGGACAGAGAAAGTCTGAACAAGCCTTTGCCATGCTCCAGATGGCTTGAGTATTTCTAAAGGATTCTGGTGACTTTACTACTGACAAGGCCAGTCATTCTCTGATCGCCATTACGGTGCACCTGGAGGCTGCAGGACAGTTGTTAGGAGAGACGTGTGTCCTTGATAAGTGCGTGTGCGTTCTGTAACAGCCCGGTTTCCCCTGTGAGCTCCCAGCATGCATTATCCCCACACTGGGCAGCCGAAGGACTGAAACAGGACGGCAGCTCCCAGGAGTCTCCTCGATTACCCACAACAAGCATCGGTACGGTAAGCCCTCATCATAGGTGATTATGGCCACGGGTTAATCTAGCGGTTCCTTCTAATTAATAGCCTGCAGTATTGAAGAAGCCAGCAGTGACCACAGCACTCCAAGTTTTTGGAAAGCCACGGCTGGCTAAGTGTCAGCCTTCCATTAGCCCAAACCTTGGTGTGTTGTGTAAACCACATCGCCCTTTCCTGGAATCCAGCCCTTTGGCTGACACTCTGCTGTGGAGACAGAGTGTCCCTCTTGCGGCTCAGAAATACCATGTAGGCTCTTTTCCGCCTCAGCATTCTCATCCCTCAGTCTTTCGGCTTCTTCCTGTCCATTCTTATCTTGAAAATCCGCTCAGTCTTTTCCCATCCGTTTTTCCAGTGTATCATCTCTGGGGTTGTTCTACGGTTCCTTTTCCTTCAAAAGACCTGAGAACCTGTCTTTCCCCACACTTTGACTTTCATTTCCTGTCTCTTTCTCTGTGCCCTTTCTCTCACTTCCTCCCTTTCTTTTTTTTTTTCAGCTTGACCTCAGATGAAAACAAATAGATTAATCACATTGTGTGTTTCATGACACTCTCACCAGATCCCATGCATGGCCGTCCTTTATGTGGGTCATGTTTTTCTCTGATTACTTGTCTTTAATAATGTAACAAGCTTCTAGGAATCCAATCATCTTTGAAATAAAATGGAGATCTCAGCAATATTCTAGAGCAATCCATTGGCGGCCCACTACCTACCTCCCAACAGCTCTACCCAGGTAACCACCAAGCCCAATCCTGTGTACCACACCTTTGTTTCTTTTTACACAGCTGAATCCTAACAATCTGAACTATTATATCTAAACATATTTGGATTTTTTTTAAGTTTACGAAAAGATACAGTAGTCTTATTTTATGGATTTTTTTTGTTGTTGTTTTGCTTTTTATCTTGAAGTAAGTTTAAACTTACAGAAAAGTTACAGGAATCACACAAATAACTCTCTAATAGCTTTGCTATAATATGCAATTATAATATATGACATGTAATGTAATAACATTATATATATTACATATAATATATATTATTCTCCAAATCATTTGAACATGGGTTGCATATATCTTACCTCTTTTACTTCTTAATATACCAGTGTATATTTCCTAAAAACAAGAAAATATGCTTTCTTTGCTCCTCATGATATTAACATTAGGAATGTCTGGCATTTTTAACATGTCAGTGCCTGGTATTTTATTAATGCACTTCAATGTGGGTTCTCCTGATGTTTCCTTTTGATTTAATTCAGGTTATGCATTTTGGGCAGACATCCCATAGAACTGATGCTGTGTCCTTCTTAGTAAATCACACTCAGAGGCTCCTTGTTGGTGATATTAGCTTTGATCCCTTGGTTACAGGGCTTCTTTTTTTCTCCAGACTATATGTTTGCACTATTCTCGGGGTAATTACCATTTCACTTAATATTACATTGCTAAGATCCATCGATATTGTTACATGCCATCTGTTTCCCTGAAGCATTCTCTCTCTCTCTCTCTCACCCACACACACAAAAATTGTTTTATCCTTTTTTTCCTTTCTTCTTTCATTTTTGTCCTTTTTCTTTTTATTGGGTCTTTATTTTCCAGCCACATTTTTTATCAAAATCAGTTTGGGAGCACATAAGTCCCAGCTAACGTACATATTTTCTCTTGTTCAATTACTACAAACTAAATCTTCAAAGATGGGTACATAATGTGCTGTGAAAATGTGTTGCTATGAAAATAGGTGCAAAGAAGCAATATCAAAGAGATCACAAAGGAATCCTTCACCTTTAACTCACTCAACCAACCAAGTTATCATTCTTTATTAACTGAGTAACTACTATGTTCCTAGCACCACCCTTGACTAGATGGAGCATACGGAGTACAAAACTACAAAGAGCTTGCCAACCCAAGGCCCTCCTCCCAGCGGTGCACCCAGGGACATCTTTCTCCTGCTTCCAGGCACAGCTCAAATGTCGCATCTTCTTACTGCTTTAATCCAAAGTTCTAATTAGGTACCTACTATCTTCCAAGCAGTGTTAGATGCTTTCATCACAGTTGTTCTGAAAGACAGGTGCCACCATCCTCCCTTCCAATTAGTAGACTGAGAATTAAAATTTTAAAGGACTTGGGTGTAGCCACACAGCTGTCATGGGGCAGGGCCAGAATGGGGGCCAAGGCCTAACTTCAGAGTTGATTGGTCTTCTCACCATCCTAAGAGAGTTAAGTGCTTTTTCCCGAAAACTCTATGACATCTTGTTAATAGCCCAATTACAGTGGTTATCATACTGTATTATATTTAAGTGCATTTACATCCCTCCTCTCAGATTGATTTTGAGCTACTCGAGCATGAAAATTTAGTCTTATTCATCTTTGTGTTCCCAGAACTTAACAGAGCAACTGCAAATATGGTCAGTCCTCAATATTCACAAATTCCATGTTTGAGAATTCACTAGAATTTGTCACCCCAAAATCAATACTTAGGTTACTTTTGTGGACATGTGCATGCAGAGAGCAGTGAAAACATTAAGGCATCCAGTGTGCACGTTCCCAGCAGAGGTAAAACAAAACTTGGGTCTGCCTTATTTTTTCAGCTTTCATACTATTAGCAAGTCTCTTTTTCATAGTCTGTTTACTGCCACAATTTGCACATTTTTGTACTTTTTGTCAGTGATTTCATTATTTGAAATGGCCCCAAGTGTATTGCTGAAGTGTTGTTTAGTGTTTCTAAATGCAAAAATGATGTCATGTGCCTTATAGAGAAAATATATGTGTTAAAAAAGCTTTGTTCAGGCACAAATTACAGCACTGTAGGTCATGAGTTCAATGTCAATGAATCAACTTGAAATTAACTAATGGTGTCTTGAACAGAAACATACATAAAACAAGGTTATGCATTAATTGGTGGACCAAAATGTTGTGACCAGAGACTCATAGGAACCTAGCCCTATTTTTCCCCTGGGAGCAATGGTTCAGTATTCACTAATTCAGCATTTGTGGAATCTTTGCAGAACACAACTACCATAAGTGAAAATCAACTATACTGGGTGATCAATAAGCATATGATGAAAGAATGAAGGAAAGAAGATGTGTTTGGAGATTTGACATTAATGAGTGAAAAGCTGTTTCATGAACCCGCATAAATCCAAACAATTATATAAACAGAATTATATATTGATGTAATAAAGAAGTGCCAGATTAGAGTAGCCCAAAATTATATTATCATAAAATAAAGATAATATACAAAGAGGAAAGGATAATAAATGTATACTTCCTACTCAATGGGAAGAAAATGTTTGTGACAACTTTTTTCCAAAACAATGAATATTTTTAATGCGAATTCAAGTATATCTGGCTGCTCTGGATTTAATACTCCATAATTAATAACTTTTCTCTTGATATCTCATTGAGCATATTAAAAACTATATTGGCCAAGTACAGAGGCTCATGCCTATAATCCCAGCAATTTGGGAGGCTGAAGCAGGAGGATCACTTGAGCCCAGGAGTTTGAGAACAGCCTGAGCAACATAGCAAGACTTTGTCTCTACAAAAATAAAAAATAAATTAGCCAGTGTAGTGGCATGCATCTGTAATCCCAGCTACTCAGGAGGATGAGGTAGGAGGATCGCCTGAGCCCAGGAGGTCAAGGCTGTGGTGAGCTGTGACTGTGCCACTGCACTCCAGCCTGGGCAACAGAGTGAGACCCCAACTCAAAAAAAAACTTTATGTTTTGTGTTTGTAAAAATATAATAGTACTACACTTTGAACCATAAGAGTTTCTAAGGACTCACGATCATTCTTTTCCAAATGTTTTATTAATTTTTTTCTTACTGAATAACAGACCATGCCTATAATTTGGGAGGCCAAGATGTGAGGATTGCTTGAGCCCAAGAATTCTAGACCAGCCTGAACAACATGGCAAGACCTTGTCACTACAAAAATTAAAAAATTAGTTGAGCTTGTTAGCCACCACCTATAGTCCCAGCTACTCACCAAGGCTGGAGGATTGCCTGAGCCCAGGAGGTCAAGGCTGCAGTGAGCCATGATCGTGTCACTGCACTCCAGCCTGAGTGGCAGAGTAAGACTCTGACTCAAAAAGCAAACCAAAAAACTGTATGTTTTGTATTTGTAAAAACATAATACTACATTTTGACTCGTAAGAGTTTTCAATGGTTCACTATCACTCTTTTCCAAATGTTTTATTATTAAAGTTTTTCTTAGTAAATGACACAGCATGATTATCTTCACTTTTTAAAAAATGTGCTGGAGTATTTATCATTGAGCTCTTCTTAAAGCAAGGAGAAGAAACTTGTTTAATGTTTCAACTGACTTTAGCAGATTCCACACTGTGGCATGATGGGAGAGGGCCTGACCTGCCATTTCTTCATCCATATGATTGTGGTGAAAGCAGACATAACATTATGGCTCAAACAGAACAAAGATGAGCTTACAAAGTACATGGTTTAAATAACTCCGGAGCTTTGGGACACGGAGTTCTTTTTTCAAGACACGTATCTCATGTAACCATAATCATGATTGGTGGTGGGGAATTTTAAAAACAGAGCCTCCTCAAAACCTTCCAGACTTAGTTATACCACAGCTAAATCAGGTGACTCCAACACATGATTCACATCCCACAAAAAAATGAAATGTTTACACAAGTAAGACTCCCAAAGGATAAAGTAGCCTTTTCTCAAAATCCATTCACATTTTTAAGCCAATCTTTCTTTTCTATGTTTTGTTTCACTTAACTGCCATGTCTCTTAGTCGAAAATAAAAGGTTCATACGAACACATACACAGTTTCCACGTCTAAGTTTCAGGGTTCTGACATATTTTAAGTGTAATTTTCTCTTAGTAGATACAGATCATAAATCAAGTCTATTATTATACTGATGGATACATACTATGGAAATTTTTAATCATACACCAAAAAACGGTAGCAGAAACAGTAAAACAAGCTATCAGGTACAGATTACCCAGCTTCAAAAATTATTGGAGATGTTGGAGATTACTTTTCTGAATACAAAGAAAAGATGACGCAGCCTGCAACCTCCCCACTTGTCCTGCCAACATCTACTGTGAACAATGCCACTGCCACCAACACCGAATGCTTTCTAGACTATGAGCTGTTTGACTTGAAAACACATTAAAGTGTGACCCGAAATGCCCAGAGAATCAGCAGGTTGGAGCAGCTTTCCTAAGTTCCTTGAAGAATAAAGTTGATGCTAAAAATCCATGTTGTTGATTAAAAATGTTTTAAATAATTTTTTCTATTATAAAGTTGTACATTTTCATTTTGTAAAATTTGCAAATACAATCATGTAAATTTGTATGTGGTTGGGTACTTTATGATATTATGAAATAGTAACTCATTTTCTTGTGTGTGATAATAGTGTTATGGCTAAATAAGAATATTACTTGATTTTTCGCAGAAGCATAATGAAATATTTGAGGTAGAAATGCTATACTGTCTACAAATTGTTTTGAAATGGTTCTGCAAAATTGGGGGGTGTGAGTATCGGTGTGGATAGTTTAGGGGTGGCAAATGTTTTCTGTAAAGGGCCAGATGGTAAATATTTTTGGCTTTGCAGACCAAGAAGCAAATTCAAAGCTATATTGTAGGTACCTATATAAGTAGTTAAACTATTGCTATTTAAAATGTAAAGACTTTTCTTAATTAAGAGCTATACAAAAAAAGAGAAAGAGAGAGAGGCCTATACAAAAACAGGTAAGAGGCCAGATTTAGCCTTCAGCCATAATTTGCCAATACTAATAGAAGTATATGTTAGATGATAGATAGACAAATAGGTAGATAGATAGAAAATAGAGACAGCTGATAGGTCAAATATGGGAAAATATTAACAATTGTTGAATCTAACTGGAGGGTACCTGGATATTCAATCACATCCTTGGCCATAAATCAAGCATAAACAAATTCCATAAGGTTGAAATCTTGCCATGCACATTCTCAGACCACAGTGGAATAAAAATAAATATGGACACCAGCAACATTTCCCCAAAGCCCACAAAGACATGGACACTAAACAGCATGATGCTGAACAACTAGGTCAATACTGAAATCAAAGCAGAAATTAAAAGATTCCTGGAAACAGACAAAAATGAAGAAACATCTTACCAAAATCTTTGGGATGCCATGAAAACAGTTCTCAGAGGGGAATTTATATTTCTCAGAACACACATCAAGAAAACGGAAAGATCACAAGTGGAAAGCCTAACAAATCACCTAAGAGAGTTGGAAAGAGAAGACCACCAAAACTCCAACTTTAGTAGAAGAATCCAAATCACAAAAATAAGAGACAAAAATATCATAGAAAACAACAAAACCAAAAGCTGGTTCTTTGAAAGAATTAATAAGAATGATGGACCCCTAGCCAGAATGACCAAGAAAAAGGGAGAAAAGGCCCAAATAAACACAATCAGAAATACAAAAGATCAAATCACAACTGACCCTGAGGAAATGCAAAAGATTATCAGAGATTACTAGGTACACCTATATGGAAACAAACTTGATAACTTGGAGGACTTTCTGACATCACACAACCTCCCAAGGTTGAAACAAGAAGACATTGAGACACTAAATAGGCTAATAACAATCCAGGAAATTGACTCTGTCATATGAAAACTACCTACCAAAAAAAGCCCTGGACTGGACGGCTTTCCAGCAGAATTTTATAAAATGTACAAGGAGGAGCTGATACCAATCCTATTGAAAATATTCCAGGCAATTGAGAAAGATGGTATTCTCCCCAAATCATTTTACAAAGCAAACATCATACTGATACCCAAACCGGGTAAAGATCCAACAAAAAAAGAGAACTACAGGTCAATATCCCTTAAGAACATAGATGCAAAAATCCTCAACAGGATTCTAGCAAATCGAATCCAAAAACACATCTCAAAAATCATCCACCATGACCAAGTAGGCTTCATCCCCAGAATGCAGAGCTGGTTCAACATGCACACCATAAATGTAATTAAATACATCAACAGATGTAAAAACAAGAACCACATCATTATATCAGTAGATGCAGAAAAAAGCTTTTTATAAAATCCAGCATCCCTTCTTGATAAAAACACTCAAACACTTAGGTATAGAAGGAACATACTTCAAAATAGTAAGTGCCATCTACAGTAAACCCACAGCTGACATATTGCTAAATGGACAGAAACTGGAAACATTTCCCTTGAAAACTGGAACAAGACAAGGCTACCCACTCTCATCCTTCTTGTTTAACATTGTGTTGGAAGACCTAGCTCAGACAATGAGACAAGAGAAGGAAATCCAGGGTATCCAAATAGGAAAAGAGGAAGTCAAGTGATCCTCTTTGCTGATGACATGATCCTATACCTTGAAAATCCAAGAGGATCTGTCAAAAACCTACTTGCACTGATAAAGGACTTTGGCAAAGTCTCAGGGTACAAAATAAATGTGCAAAAAACAGTTGCATTCCTATACACCAACAAGCAGGCAGAGACCCAAATTAAAAGCACAATCCCATTCACAATAGCCACCAAAAAAAAAAGAAAGAAAGAAAGAAAGAAAGACCTCGGCATCTTCCTAACCAGAGAAGTGAAAGACTTTTACAATGAGAACTACAAAACACTGCTCAAAGAAATCCAAGAAGACACAAACAAATGGAAAAATAGTCCATGCTTATGGATAGGAAGAATCAACATTTTTAAAATGTCCATCCTACAAAAGGCAATCTACAGATTCAACGCAATACCCATTCAGTTACCAACATCATTTTTCTCAGACCTGGAAATGACAATACAGAAATTTATATGGAAATGTAAATGACCACAAATAGCCACAACAATCCTTAGCAAAAAAAATAAAGCAGGAGGTATCACACTTCTAGACTTCAAACTTTACTATAAGGCTACAGTAATCAAAACCACCTGGTATTGGTACAAGAACAGGCACATAGACCAATTGAACAGGATAGAGATTCCAGAAGCAAAGCCTCAATTTCTCCACCAACTCATCTTTGACAAAGCCTCCAACAACAACCATTGGGGACAGGAGAACCTATTCAGCAAATGGTGCCGGGAAAACTGGCTGACCGCATGCAGAAGATTGAAACAGGACCCCTACCTATCACCATACACAAAAATTAATCTTAGAAAATACAGGAGACACCCTTATGGAAATTGGAACTGGCAACCAATTCCTATTCAGAACCCCAAAGGCCAATACCTTAAGAAATAAGATAGACAAGTGGGACCTCATTAAACTAACGAGCTTCTGCAAAGCAAAAGAAACCATCAAGAGAGCAGGGAGACAGCCCACAGAATGAGAAAAAAATATTTGCCAACTGTATATCCGAATAAAGGCCTAACATCTAGGATCTACAAGGAACTCAACTGCGCCGAAAGGAAAAAAACAAACAGCCCCATTAAAAAGTGGGCAAAAGATATGAATAGACACTTCTCAAAAGGCGATATTCGGGCAGCCAACAGACACATGAAAAAGTGCTCAGCCTCATTCATCATCAGAGAAATGCAAATCAAAACCACATTGAGATACCATCTCAATGGCCATCATTCATAAAACAAACAACAGATGCTGGCAAGGATGCTGAGAAAAAGGAATGCTTCTACATTGCTGGTGGGAATGCAAACCAGTGCAACCTCTTTGGAAGACTGGCGATTTCTGAAAGAACTAGCAATTGACCTTCCATATGACCCCGCAATTCCCCTATTAGGAATATACCTGGAGGAACTCAAATCATTCTACAAAAAAGATACCTGCACACGCATGTTTGTTGCAGCTCTATTCACGATAGCAAAAACATGGAACCCACCATGTTGCCCATCGAAGCTGGACTGGATTTAAAAAATGTGGTACATACATACAATAGAAAATATTATACAGCCATAACGAAGGACAAACATATGGACTTCACAGCAACTTGGATGGATTTAGAGTCAATTATAGTGATCTATCACAAAAACAAAGAACAGAGTACCGTATGTTCTCACTCATAAGCAGACCTTGAACAATTATAATACTATAAGAAAGGGATTGGCAGTAGTGGGAAACTGTCAGGGGAGAGGGGTGGGATTGGCAATTGAGGGAAACTGCTAGGGGAGGGAGGGGCATACCTCATCAACAAGGCTACCTGCATAATCAACGTTTGTATACCTAACCTGAATTGTCCCCACATCTTTATAGTAAAAAATTTTTTTAATGTAAAAACTTTTCTTAATTAAGAGCTATACAAAAAAAAAAGAGACCGATACAAAAACAGGTAAGAGACCAGATTTAGCCCTCAGCCATACTAATAGAAATATATAAATAGAGGATGGATAGATGATAGATAGATGATAGATAGAAGATAGAGATAGATGATAGGTCAAATATGGGAAAATATTAACAATTGTTGAATCTAACTGGAGGGTACCTGAATATTCATTGTATCAGCTTTTCATCTTTTCCTTATGTTTGAACATTTTCATAATAAAAATTGGGGGAACGGACCAGACACAGTGGCTCATGCCTGTAATCTCAGTATGTTGGGAGGCTGAGGCGGGAGGATTGCTTGAGCCCAAGAGTTTGAGACCTGGGCAACACAGTGAGATCTCATCTCTAAAAAAAAAAAATGCCAAAATTAGCCAGGCATCGCGGCACATGACTGTATTCTGAGGTACCCTGAGGTGGAAGGATCGCCTGAGCCCAGGAGGTGGAGGCTGTGGTGATCTGGTATTGCACCACTGCATTCCAGCCTGGGTGATAGAGTGAGACCCTATTTCAAAATTTAAAAAACAATTGGGGTAAAATATACATACATTAAAAATACAATGAAAATAAATCTCATCCATAATGTTGGTACCTAGAGATTATTTACACCACTAATATCTTAGCAAATTACCTTTTATTTTTAGTTCCTGAAATATGTTTATATGTGTTTCTGCAACTGTGAGATCTTACTCTATGTAAAAGTTTATAGCTTGCCACTTTTATTTAACATTAATTTACAAGCATTTTCACGTGTCATCATCATATTAATGAATACATAATACTCTACTGAGCGAATACTTAAAATACTTTAACTATTTTCCAATCATTGGGCATTTATTTTGTTTCCAATTCTTTGTTCTTATAAGCAAGTGTTTCTTAATGTGATTTGAATCTATTAATGTGTTTCCTCCTTAAGAAAAGACTCATGGTGATAATGAATGTCAATCATGCTATTTTGTGATGTGAGTATATTTTTCTTTCATGGGGAAGAGAAAGGATGACGAAAACTGGTGATGAGCATCGCTGAAAAATATTCCATATCTTAAAGTTCTTGTAAATTAGTTACCTCGCTTCCCCAGGGCTCTTCTCTTGAGAGGATAAAGTAAGTAATATGAATAAGAAAAATGAAGAAAGTTGATTGTAGTAAAAAATGCACAATATAAATTTCACTTATTAATTATTTATTAATTCCTTTTAGGTGCACAATTTAATAGCATTCAGTACATTCACAATGTTGTGTAACTATCACCACCATCCATCTCCAGACGTTTTCATAACCCGAAAAGAAACTATACCCATTAAACACTGACTCCCCTCATCCCTTCACCTCAGGCCCCGGTAACCTCTCTTCTACTTTTCATCTCTGTGAATTTGCTTATTCTAAGTACCTCCTGTAAGTGGAATCATTACAGTATTTATCCTTTTGTGTCCAGCTTATTTCACTTAACATAGTATCTTCAAGCTTCATCCACATTGTAGCATGTAACAGAATTTCATTCCTTCTTAAGGCTCAATTCCACTGTCTGCATGTATGACCTTTTGCTTATCCACTCATCTGTTGATGGAGACATGAAGTTTGCTTCCACCTTTTGGCTACTGTGAATAGTACTGGTAGGAACATGGGTGTACAAGTAGCTCTTTGGGACCCAGCTTTCAATTCTTTTGAGTATATATTCCTACAAGTGAAATGGCTGGATTGTATGGTAATTCTTTTTTAAAATTTTTTATTTTATTTTATTTTTGAGTCAGGGTCTCACTCTGTTGCCCAGACCGAAGTGTAGTGGCACAATCACAGTTCACCACAGCCTCAACCTCCTGGCCTCAGGCAATCCTCCTGTCTCAGCTTCCCAAGGAGCTGGGACTAAAAGCATGTGCCACCACACCTGGCTAATTTTTTTTTTTAATGTTTTGTGGAGACACAGTCTGGCTATATTGCCCAGTCTGGTATCAAACTCCTGAGCTCAAGTGATCCTGCTGCCTCAGCCTCCCAAAGTACTGGGATTATAGGCATGAGCTACTGTGGCCAGCCTGTATGGTAATTCTATATTTACTCTCTGGAAGGACCACCAAACTGTTTCCCGAATAAAGATATTTGACAGCGGACATTGGGCGTTCAAGATCCCTTTCTTCTCAATGCCTGTTGGCTTGCTGACCCTTCTGGCCCTGGTACCTGTCCCCTCCTCTTCCACCTGGCTCCCACCCACCTTCATTGAAGTCACTCTGGCTGCTTCCCCATTTCCTCCTCAGGCACATGCTCTGCCTGGAACATTTTTCTCAGATGTGTACAGGCTGCACGTCTCGCTTCCCCAGGGCTCTTCTCCCACATCTCTCTTCAGAGACACGGCCTGTCCTGAGCACTCTATCCAAAGTCTCCATAATGGCCTGTCACTCTCTATCGTCTTACTTTTGTTATCTTATTTGCTACCTATCACCACCCATCTATTGTATACTTATTTGCCTTTTTTGTTTGTTCTTCCAGCTGGATGTCGCTTTTGGAGGGCAGGGACTTTGTCTGCAAGGTTCACTGCTATAACCCTTATACACAGTCTCACACTTAATAGTTGTTCAATCAATATTTGTTGGATGATGCAATAAATAAATACCTGGGTCCCAGCCACCAATCAACACTGGCCCTTTGAGCTCTTACATCAGGACACAAAAGAAAAAAGAAAATATTTGGCCTTGCTGGGTGCAGAGGTCACAACTCTGATCCCAGCACTTTGGGGGACTGAGGCAGGCAGACAGTTTGATCCCAGGAGTTTGAGACCAGCCTGAGCAACATAACAGTACCTGATATGAACTAAAAAATTTTAAAAATACCCGGGCATGGTGGTGCACAACTGTAGTATCACCTACTTGGGAGTCTGATGCAGGAGGGTTGCTTGAGGTCAAGAGGTGGAGGCTGCAGAGATCTATGAGCATACCAATGCACTCCAACCTGGGCTATGGAGGGAGAGCCTGCTTCTAAAATAATAATAATAAATTTAAAACTTAAAATTAAAAAATAGAGAAGTCCCATTTCAGAGCTGTTTCTCTTTGACATCTTTTTTTTTTCTTTTTTCTTTTTGAATTGGTGTCTTACTGTGTGGGCCAGGCTTTGAGCAGGAACATCATCGCAGCTTAACAAAACCTAAACGTGCTGGGCTCTATCGATCCTCCTGTCTCAGCCTCCCAAATAGCTGCAACGACAGGCACCAGCACACCTGGCTGATTTTTTTTTTTTTTTTTTAAGAGACGGCGTCTCACTATTTTGCCAGGCTGGTCTCTACAACCTGGCTGGTCTCAACATCCTTGCCTCAAGTGGTCCTCCCACCTCAGCCTCCCAAGCAGTTGGGATTACACCCACGTGTCACCAGGCCTTGCTAATTTTTATTTTTTATTTTCTAGACAGGGTCTCACTCTGTTGCCCAGGCTGGTCTCAACCTCCTGGCCTCAATCTATGCTCCCACCTTGGGCTCCCAAAATGCTGGTATGACAGGCATGAGCCTCCACACCTGGCCTCTCTGACATCTTTTTGTGTGTGTGTCAGGGTCCCACTGTGTGGTCCATTGGAATGCAGGGTCATGACCACGACTCACTGCAGCCTTGAACTCTTGGGTTCATGCAATCCTATTGCTTCAGCCACCTGAAGAGCTGAGATGACAGGTGTCCACAACTACACCTGGCTACCTTTTTTATTTACTGTAGAATAGGGTCTTGCTATGTTGCACAGGCTGTTCTCAAATCCCTGGCCTCCAGATAGCCTCCAGTCTTGACTTTCCAAAATGCTAGGAGGACAAGCATGAGTCCCTATACCTGGCTAACTTTTAAAAATTGTTTTGTTCGAGCGGGTCTCACTGAGTGGCCCAGGCAGGAGGGCAGGGGCATGATCATGGCTCATGGAAGCTTCGACCTCCTGAGCTCAGGCAATTCTCCCTCCTCAGCCTAACGAGTAGCTGGGACGACAGGAGTGTACAATCACACCCAGCTAATATTTCTATTTTTTGTAGAGATGTGGATCTGGCTATTTTATCCAGGCTGGTCCCAAATTCGTGGCCTCAATGGCTAACCTGCCTCGGCCTCCTAAATGCTGGCTAATTTTTAAAGATTGTTTTCTACAGATGGGGTTTCACTGTGTGGCCCAGGCTGGAGGGCACGAGCATGATCACAGCTCTATGCGGCCTTGACCTCTTGGGATCAGATGATTGTCCCTCCTCAGCCTCCTGAGTTGTTGAGACGATAGGCCCCACCCCCATGCCCGACTAATTCATTTTATTTTTATTTTTGTAGGCATGGGGTCTTGCTATGTGGCCCCGGCTGG
>CAUYQG010003183.1:0-26488 GCA_963574415.1 Tarsius wallacei
CCTGTAGTTCCAGCTGCTTGGAAGGGTGAGGCGGAAGGATCGCCGGAGCCCAGCGGGTCGAGGCTGCGGTGGCCGGGAGCGGCCGCTGCACTCCAGTCTGGGTGACAGAGTGAGACTCCAACTCAAAAAAAAAAAAAAAAATTTTCCCTTTAATTATCAAATTCTAGCTTTATTTTCTAAAAGTAAAATGTATTGATATCATAATTTAATATCACTGAGATAATCACATTTAAATACCTAAGTTTCATCAAACATGAGGTAATTATTTTTGATTATTCAGTGGCTAAAACTTGCATTAAAACTAATGTTTATTGCATTTTAGAGTTGTACAAAGAATATGTTACTATTATAAACATTTAGAAAATTTGATTTTTTTTTTAGTTAGTCTCACTCTGTTGCCCAGGCTGGAGTGCAGTGGCATGATCACAGCTACTTCAGCCTCTACTTGCTGGGCTTAGGTGATCTTTCCATCTCAACCTTCTAAACAGCTGGAACTACAGGCGTGTGACACCATACTCGGCTAATTTTTTGATTTATTGTAGCGATGAGGTTTTGCCAAGGAGTCCAGGTTGGTCTCAAATCCCTGGGCTCAGACAATCCTTTGCCTCCCAAAGTGCTGGGATTACAGACGTGAACCACTGCACTCGACCTGAAACATTTAAAAATTGTGTGAAGAAGAAGACTAAATCAAACATTATCTCACTACTCAGATAGCCTACCGCTGTTTTTAATTTATATACTTTTCAATATTTCTATGCTTTTTAGATATTATTGTAGTACAGGGATTTTACTTCACATATAATTTTGCATCTTGGTTTTTAGTTCAATATAATATTAAACTTGTTTCTTCCTTCTTATTTATGCATCAGCCCATTCTGATCCAACTGTCATCGCCACCATTCTAATGATATTCATGTACCAAATGGACTCTTTTCTGTTTTCATCTTTCTCAACAACTCAAAGTGCACTGTCTAATATGGCAGTGGCTAGCCACCTTTGGCTATTAAGATTAAATTAAGTTAAAACAAAAAATTCTACTCCTCAATCACAGTAGTCATTTTTCAAGTATTTAGTAGTCACTTGCGGATAATTGCCACTGTGGTGAACAGCACATATATAGAACGTTTCCATCACTGCAAAAACTTCATTTAGACAGCTCTGCAGCTTTTGACAAAGTTGTCTTCTTCCTTCTCAAGAAAGTTTCCTCTCCTGGCTTCTATTACTTTCCAGGTTTTCCTCTTTCTTTCTTTACTGCAGCCTCTTCTTGGTCTCCTTTGCTGGACTCCTTTCCTTCCATCTAAAAATGTTAAAGTGCCCCAGAGTTTAATCCATAGACTGCTATTTTTTCCCTCTTGTATTCTCATCTTAGATGATCATATCAAGTCCCATGGATTTAAATATTATCTATAAGCTGGCTACTCCTAAAAGTATATCTCCTAACTTCTAACCTTGAACTCCAAACTTGTATATAAAATTGTTTACTCAGCATATTTGTATCCCCCTTAATATGTCCAAACTGACTTATTTCCAACTCTTTAAAACCTTGGTTTTTAAGTGTCCTTTAACTCAGTAAATGATACCACAATCCACTTAGTTACTCAGTGTAAAAACCGAAAGAATATTTTTTATGAATATCTTTTCCTTTACTGACACAACAAACCCATCTATTTATCCTATTTCATAAAGAATAAGTACTTAAAACATAAAGAAATAAAAGTTTAAAAATAAAAGGATGAGAAAAGTACAAACACATTAAGTGCTAATATAAAGAAAGTGGATGTTGTGATGTTAAAATCTTTAAAATGTCAAGTAGTAGTAAACTGGAACAAAAGCAATATTTCATGTTGATAAAATAGACATTCCAAATAGAAAATGTTCTTCATATCACAAAAAAGAAATAGTGGTATAGTCAAGATAATTTAAAAAATAAGAATAAAGAAGAGACTTTGCACTACCAGATAAAAATATTTACCTATTCTAATGCTAAGATAAATCAATGTGGAATTAATGTAAGGATAACAGAAACTTAATATAATTTATATCTGTATCTATGTTGATGAACTTTATCAGTCATAAAGGTAACACTTCAAATTAGAAAATAGTGATGGGGCATTTGAAAAACCTTATGGGATAAGACTACAATTTTATTTTTAAATTTTAGTATCTAAATAAACCTCAAAATAATTAAAATTCCAAGGCAAATGTAATCTGGGTAGCATTTGCAACATATAACAGAGTAAGTGTTGATGCCCTTACTGTGTAGAGTTCTAACAAATACATGAGACAACTGCAAATATCCCAGTAGAAAAATGTTTGAAGGACAAGAACAGAAAATTCATTAAAAAAGGAATACAAAAAGTAAACTATGAAAATAAGTGTTACATTATAAGAAATCAAAGAGATTTAAACTTAAAAAAACTGTGATGACATTGCTTTCCAATCAAATTGACCCAAATTTCTTTATTATAAACTAAATATTGGCATATATATGTATATTTTTACATATAAACACATATATTTATATGTAAAATATATTAGTAATAATATGTGTATATATAAACATATGTGTGTATATGTAAATATATATCTATTTTCTGAACATTGAACAAAGCAAGGATTATTTAGACTTGATGATTGCCATCAAACAAGATATTCAAATTATACTTATCCCACTCTTCGTCCAAAAGTATGATGACCCAAGCTTCTTTTCAGATATACCAAGGCTCCTCTCACTTCTGTTTTCACCCACAGACATTACTTATGGAACTGTACCTCTCAGGATGTTCTATTTTTCATTCTACATTCTTAATCTACCCCAGGCTCCTCGACACCTTGTATTCTCACAATTACAATTCTTGTATAAATCAGAAAGAGTGGAGTGAGGTGAGATAGCAGAGAAGTGCTTGCCTTGTCCTCAAAACAGCTTCCTTGAAGCAGAAAGAAGCCAAAGGGAGCCTCAAACTTTACCTGTATGATGGTCACTTTTATATTTAATCCTGAATTGTAACCCATATCTTTAAAATAAAATTTAAAAAATTTAAAAAAAGAAAAGGAAAGAAGCCTATCCAGTTCTCTGATTGGTCTGATCCATGAGTATAAAGTCCAGAGTGCACACAACCATGAAGAGATAAAACAATTCTCACCTTTTACTGGCTGGCATGGTTGCTCTTACTGTTGATAAGTCAAAGTTTCTGGTAATAGATTGTCAGTCTAAGAGTTTGCTTTAGCTTTAATCTTTTTGGTGTCCTGTATTTTGATGAGAGATTGAGAAAGACTGAATCAGAATTTGCTAGGCATTTTAATTTAAAATTGTGGTCAACTATTGATCGTTTTATTGATTGTGAAAGTCATCTTCTAATTATATGGAAAATGTAATGATTATGCAATTGTTAGGAATCTTAAATATCCTTTTGGAGAAAACAGAGTATCGTTTTAAACAGTTTTATTGAAATATAATTCACATACTATGCAATTCACTTATTTAAACTCTACAATTAAATGTTTTTAGTACATTCACAGAGTTATGCAATAATCACCACTAATTCCAAAATATTTTCATCATCTCAGAAAAGAAACTCTACCCATCAACAGTCACACTTAATTTCCCCCAAACCCCTGCTGCAGTCCTGGGCAACCACTGTTCTGCTGTATTTCTTTGGATTTGCCTATTCTGGACATTTCATATAAATGAAATAATACAATAATTGGTCTTTTGTGTCTGACTTCTTAGAATAATGTTTTCAAGTTTCATCCCTGTTGTAGCATGAATCAGTACTTTATTTTTTTATTGCCAAATAATACTCTATTGTATTGATATAAAATATTTATTATTTGATACATATTTGAATTGTTTCCACTTTTTGGCTATTATGAATAATGTCCATATATTTTTATATACATATGCTTTCATTTATCTTGTTTATATACCTAGGAATAGAATTGTTGGATCATATGGTAACGCTGTATTTAATTTTTTAAGGAACTGACAAACTTTTTCACAGCGGCTGCACAAATTTACATTCTCATCAGTAATTTTTGAAGTTTTCAGTTTCTCCAAATCCTCGTCAATGTTTATTTTCTTTCTGTTTGATTTTAGTCATCCTAGTGAGTGTGAAGTGACACCTTATTATAGTTTTTATTTTCATTTGCTTGATGGTTAATAGTGTCTTCCCTTTTCCTTTCTTCCCTACCCCCTACCCTCACTGGTGTGTTGGGGTCTTACTCTTGTCGTCCAGGCTGGAGTGCAGTGGTGTGATCACAGCTCACTGCAGCCTCAACTTCCTGATCTCTGGTGATCCTTCTGCCTCAGCCTCCCGAGTACCTGGGACTACAGGCGCACCGCCACTCCTTGGCTAATTTTTTGATTTTGTTGTAGATTCGAGGTCTCGCTACATTGCCTAGGCTGGTCTCAAACTCCTAGGCTCAAGCAAAGCTCCTGCCTCAGCCTCCCAAAGAGTTGGAATTACGGGCATGAGCCAACTCGTTGACTTGAGTCTATTTTGATGTGCTTCTTTAGATAATTGTCCATTTGAGCCAATAGACTATAATTTTTAAATATATCATATTGTCAGTGGCCATGGATGAAAGTATGTTTGGAAAACATTTGAAAAATAGAATGCTTAGTGCATTACATCTTCCTGTTTTTATTGCATTCTGCAGTTCTTTGTGTACTGATCAAACCTTATCAGAAATACCATGTGAGACCATTAAAAATGTTCTATTTTTCCTTCCACATTTCTAATTGCATTAGTCTGTTCACATTAAGACCTCTTGATTTATACTATCTTATCTAAACAAAAAGCAAGATCAATTTTTTTAATTCTTAGGACTTCAGACTAGAAAGTACATTAGATATTGTTGTGAATTTAAATTACAAAAAAGTTTAGTTTCCTAAATCAAATTCATTTTTAACCCAGGAGAAGATCTGAATCTACATGTAGCAGAATATGTTTTTCTTTGTTTTCAAAAGTCCACTATTTTATAAAAGGTAGATAATTTACTTGAGATAGACCAACATAATTCAGTAGTATATTAACTCAGTGTCTACCTGTATTGGGAAAATACTTTATTGCTACTACTTTCATATTGTTGACTGTTGCTCCTTCTCCCTGACTTTGATGCTACTAAGTCTAAATGTGAGCCTGGTTGGACCATGTGCTCTTACTACCCCCAAGTGGCTTCTACTCAACCTACAGTTGGACCTACTGGTAACAAGAAACTTAGCACCTTTAGAAACTCCCTTCAAATTTGGACAACTTTGCCCTAAAGGGAGATTATTTTCCTACTCCTTCAATCCTTCTGATGAAAAAAACGAGTGCAGATTGTTTAAGAGAAAATTCCATTTTGGTTGCAACTGTTTACAGTGAGGCCTACAGGGGAAATGAAATTCTTTCTGCTCTTATATATGCATGATTTTTCCATGTGCTCCAAGAGCTTTCTGTTTAGTTTCATTGCCCTCACAGTGTTTAATTTCTCTTCCCTTCCAAACCTATTCACTTACCTTCTCTGTTCATCCACTGTCTCTGGTCAAAAAGCAATCAGTCAGTTGTAGAACTGCCTACTTAGAGAGGAGAGGTAGTGTTCCCACTAATATTTTACAAGGTTTTAAAAAATATTTTCTCTGTCATACCTTTTATGCAATATGACCTTTTCCTCACTAAGAAAACTAATTGTATATGCCTTTCTAGAAATCTCTCTGATGACTATTGATCTCAAATAAAACATTAAAAATAAGATGATTTGAAGGCAAATATTAAATGAAGTAGAAAAAAAGTATCTGAAATCACTTTATGGATTCTTCTTTTCTTAATATGTGGTTAGTGATCAGAGACTAGGAAATTCAATAGCTTATTATTCAAACTTATGTGAGTGTGGGTGTAACTGTCTATACTCTTCTTAATTTGCATTAAGTGTAGATCACATGCACAAATACTTATTAACTGAAAGATTAATCTTCTTCAATTAAAAAAAGTTTTTATCACAGCCAGAGGAGAGGGAATTTGGGGTCACAACTCCATTGCTTAAAACAAAAAATTCATACAGAAGTTTGCTGCAGATTTAAATTTCTCCTAATGCGCTGTTATTATATAATAAAAGCTTTCTTTCTGTTCCCTACCATTACCTGAAGGTGGCACCCTTTCCATAAACTAATTTTTCAAGACTCTAAAAGAAAAGCATTTCCATCTTGCTGTTATACATAACACTACAAAGGTCAAACCACTACAGAAAACCACTGTACCTCGCAGAATATATTGAGCAAGAAAATTAAGATTCTTTATGCTCATCTCAAAGATGACAACAAAAATGATAAAAAAAGTCTCATCAAACAGCTGTATAATCAGACCTTTAACAAGAATAAGAACAGATAAAAATGATCATGTCTTAAGGATGAATTTTTATGCTTTATCATAAAATGAACTAAAATGCTTCAAAACTTCTGCATGGTAATAGCACCTGTGAACCAAAAGGAACTGCCAGAGTATAGAATCTATTGCATCAAAAAAATACATAAAGGATTAAAAAAAATTTTTCCACACTTACAATTGCAGCTCTCTTTTTAAAATGATCCCTTTCAGAGGTTTCACATCTCCTATGACAGTTCTGGGCAAAGAGTAAATTTTAGTGTTTCAAAAATGTCTCAGAAACGCCAAGTAGCTGATTTGTTTCTGGCTTTGCTCAAATTAGGTATTTTATAACCAGTGAGAAAAATAAAAGCAAACTCAAACGTTATCTACCCTTGGCAGTTACCCTGGATATTACATGTGTTTTGTCTACTCCGGCCCACACAGGAACAAAATGTCAGAGGTGAGTTTTTAGGGTGGGGAATAGAAATTATAAGTTTGTACCTTGAAAACACATCAAAATTGTGACTCAGAATATCAAAAGTTTGAAACAAGCATGTCTGATAATAATACAGAATGGGGTAAGAGTCTTTTGTGACCAATCTTATACATCTTAATCACAGTAATTCTTTAATTTCTGCAAGAGAGTGCAAGGCTATATTCACCGCCACTGTGTACAATTTATAACTCTCAAGAAACTGGATTTCGCAGGCTCATACTGATTTTGAAGTAAAGAATGCAGACATGCCTTTATAATGAAAAAAAAAACTTCTATTTTGTTTCTATTCCATTTTTTAAAATTTATGATTATGTAGTCAGACCAATATTGGCAAACTACAGCCCCTGCAAAATCTGGCCACCACCTGTTTATGTAAATAAAATTTTATTGGAACATAGCCACACCCATTCATTTATGTATTCTCTATGGCTGCTTTTGTACCACAACCACAGAGTTTGATTGTTGTGACAGAGATCATCTGGTCTGCAAAGTCAGGACTATTTTCTTTTACAACAAACGTTTACTGACTTCATAGTAGACGGTCATATCCATGTTCCATTCCCCCAAAAAGGTAAGTTTCATGGCAACATGGATTATATCTAACTTATTCATTATTGTATTCCCTTCCCCTAGAACAACATTTGATACATAATTGATGCTCAATAGATACCAATTAATGAATGAATGCTTCTGTAAGCACACTCAAACATGCAATCTTCCCATGCTCAGATGCAAAGAAGACTGGCATACTCCACTAACACTGAAATCATAAAGCCTGAACATGAAAATTGGAAGGGAATCAAGGCTTGAGAAACAACTGAAGCAATGCTTTAACATTTGAAACACACTGCTCATAAAGAGTGAAAGCTTGTTAAAATTTTGTCTTGTTTTTCCTGCTCACTTCCTGGCATAGAAGAAGCAGAATTCAGTGCTAAGACACTTTTATTGTTGCTGTTGTTGTTGTTGTTTATATAATTATCAGAACAGTGGTGGGGAGTCTCTGATTTGGTCACTGTTTTGCAAAAAGTCTTTTTGGCCACAAACACCAATTTACTGCCCTCCCCATCTTTGAGACAATAAGCAAATAGGAGTTATCTCTTAGTTCTTTAAATGGTAAGTGCTGATGAAAGAAAGGATTTTGAGAAGGTAATAATTAAAGATAACAAGTTCATCAAAGATAGTAATAAAAGATGTGAACATTAGATTTGATCACCTTTACTAGAGCAGTTTCAGTAAAAGTGTGAACTTGTATACTAACTGCAGAAAATTGAAAGAAAATATGTATATTGAAACCGACAAACATTACTAGAAAAAACTATAAAAAACAAAAAACAACTATAGATTAATATTTCTTATGAATATAGATACAAAATCTTAAATAAATGTTAGGAAAACAAGTCCAGCAACAAGTAAAAGAGGAATGTACAGCATAAAAACATAGGATCTGTCCCAGTAATGCAAGGTTGATTCAACATACATAGATAAGTCAATGTGATACACCACATTAATAGCATTAAAAACAATAACCACATGATCTTCTTAAAAGATGCAAAAATATTTCACAAAATTCAACACCCTTTCATCATGAAAACGACACATTAGGAGTAGAAAAGAATGTCTTTAACCTGATAAAAAGCATCTATGAAAAAAAAAAACAAACAGCTAACATCACACTTGATGGTGAAATACATCTTTCTCCCTAAGATCAGGAACAAGACAAGGCTACCAGATCTTCCTGTTTCAACATTGTACTGGAGGTTCTAGCCAGAGTATTTAAAAAAATGAAAAGTCTTCCAAATTAGTAAAAAAGGAAGAAAAATCACCCCTGCTCACGGATGACATGATTTTATAAACATGGAAACACATAAAGATTCCACACAAAATTATTGTAAATAATAAACAAGTTTAACAAGATTTCAGGATTCAAGATCAATATACACAAATAAATTGTTTTTCTACACACTAGCAATGAACAATCAGAAAATCAAATTAAGAAAACAATTCCATTTAAGAATATCAAAAATAATAAAATACTTAGGAATAATTTTAACAAAGGAGGTGCAAGACTTAATACTCTAAAAACTACAAAAATATAATTGAAATAAACTAATGATAGAGGCAAATACAATGACAACCCATTTCCATGGATATAATGAAGTTTCATATTGATAAAATTACAATACGCTCAAAACTGATCAACAGATTCATATCAAATTTTGTCAAAATCTCAGCTTCCTTTTTTTGGTAGATATACAGAAACTAATCTCAAAGTTCATATGAAAATATAGGAACTCTTACCACTCATGTTCAACATTGTGTTGGAAGTCTTAGCTAAAGCAATTAGAAAAAAGAAGGAAATCTGGGTATCCAAACAGGAAAAGAGGAAGTTAAGTTATCCCTCTTTGCTGACGATATGATCCTATAACTCAAAAATCAACTCTAAATGGGACAAATACCTAAATGTAAAACCTCAAACTATAAGAATCTTAGGAAACACAGGAGGCATCCTTTCAAAAATCAAAGTAGGAAACCAATTCCTGATCAAAGCCCCAGATGTCCTTGCCATAAGAGATAAGATAGACAAGTGGGAATTCATGAAACTGAAAAGTTTCTGCAAAGCAAAAGAAACCATCGAGAGTGGGAAGACAGTCCACAGAATGGGAAAAAATATTTGCCAACTGTATATCTGACAAAGGCCGAATATCCATGATGTATGATGAGCTCAAGCATTCTGAAAGGAAAAAAAGCAAACAGTCCCATTAAAAAGTGACATGAATAGACACGTCTCAAAAGATCATATACGGGCAGCCAACAGACACATGAAAAAGTGCTCAGCCTCACTAATCATTAGAGAAATGCAAATCAAAACCACATTGAGATACTACTTAATTCCAGTGAAGATGGCCATAATTAATAAAGCAAACAACTGATGCTGGCAAGGATGTGGAGAAAAGGGAATGCTTCTACACCGCTGGGGGGAATACAAGCTAGTTCAACCTCTGTGGAAAACAGTGTGGCAATTTCTTTCTTTTCTTTTTCTTCTTTATTTTAAAGATGTGGGGTACAATTCAGGGTTAGGTATACAAGTGTTCATTATGCAGGTACCCTTGTTGATGAGGTGTGCCTCTCCCTCCCCCGGCTGTTTCCCTCAACTGTCAATCCCACCCTCCTCCCCTGGCAGTTTCCCACTCCTGCCAAACTCTTTTTTGTAGTATTATGGCAAATGTTCAGGGTTCGTTTATGAGTGAGAACATATGGTACCCTGTTCTTTGTTTCTGTGATAGATCACTGAGTATGATCGACTTTAAATCCATCCAATTTGCTGCAAAGTTCATATGTTTGTCCGTCTTTATGGCTGCATAATATTCCATCATATATATGGAACATTTTTTTTTATCCAGTCCAGTTTCGATGGGCAGCACGGTTGGTTTTATGTTTTTGCTATTGTTAATAGTACCGCAATAAACATGCGTGTGCAGATTTTTTTTTGTAGAATGAGTTGAGTTCCTTCAGGTATATTCCCAATAGGGGGATTATTGGGTCAAATGGAAGGTCAATTTCTAGTTCTTTCAGACTCTAGGTCTCATTAACCTTCCATGTGACCCAGAAATCCCCCTATTGGGAAAATACCCGAAGGAACTCAAGTCATTCTACAAAAAAGATACCTGCACAAGCATGTTTATTGTGGCAGTATTCACAATAGCAAAATCATAAAACCAAGTGTGCTGCTTGCTCATCGAAGCTGGACTGGATAGAATATGTGGTACATATACACAATGGAATATTATGCAGCCATAAAGACGGACAAACATATCTACTTTGTGGCAGCTTGGATGGATTTAGAGTCTATCATACTCAGTGACCTATCACAGAAACAAAGAACAGAGTACCACATGTTCTCACTCATAAACAAACCCTGAACATTTACTATAATACTATAAGAAAGAGATTGGCAGTAGTGGGAAACTACCAGGGTGGGGGCAGGGGACACAACATCAACAAGGCAATTTCTCAAACCTGATCTCAAACCAGGCAAAGTGGGGACCAAAGAGAGGCCCAAACTTTACCTGTATGATGTCCACATGCATACCTAATTCTAGATTTTAAAATAACATATATATAATATATATGTTATTTAAAAATAAAATATATACAAAAAAGAAAAAAGTATAAGGGACCTAGAATAGCCAAAACAATTTCAAAAAAGAAGAACCAAGTTTATGGACTTATACTTCTTGATATTAAAACTTAAGCTACTGTAATTATAACTGTGTGGTACTAGCATAAGATTAGCCATATGTTTCAGGTGAATAGAACTAAAAGTATGAAAATAAATCCATACATTAATGGTCAGTTACTTATTGATAAATGGTGCCAAGATGATTACATTAAAAAAGAATAGTCGTTTCAACAATTAGTGTCAAAACAACTGAATATCCACATGCAAAAGGATGAATTAAAAATCTTACCACATAATATACAAAACTTAATTCAAAGTAATAAAGATCTAAATATAAGAGCTAAACTAAAAAAAATCTTAAAACAAAACAGGTATAAATCTTCATAACCATGAATTTGGCAATAATTTTGTAGATATGATACCAAAATCACAAACAACCAAAGAAAAAATAAATTGGAAATTATCAAAATGTAAAACTAGTCTATTTCAAAGGACATTATCAAAAGTGAAGACAACCCACAGAATTTGGGAAGATATTTGCATGTGATATATCTGATAAAAGTGGATAGAAGATTTTTTTTTTTTGAGTTGAAGTCTCCTCCTGTTGCCCAAGCTGGAGTGCAGTGGCACGCTCACGCCACCGCAACCTCAATCTGCTGGGCTCAGCTGATCCTTCCGCCTCAGCCTTCCAAGTAGTTGGAATTACAGGCACGTGCCACCACACTTGGCTACCTTTTGATTTATCGTAGAGATGAGGTCTCGCCAAGTTGCCCAGGCTGGTCTCAAACCTGTGGACTCAGGCAGTTCTCTCACCTCAGCTTCCCAATGTGCTGGGATTGTAGGCGTAAGCTACCATGCTCAGCCTGGATATAAGATTTAAATAGACATTTCTCCAAAGCAGAAACACAAATAGCCAACATGCACATGAAAAGATGATCAACACCATTAGTCATCAGGTAAATGCAAATCAAAACCAAAGAGCCATATCACTTCATACCCAATAAGTTTGTCTGTCAAAAAGACAAAAAATAACAAAAGATGGCAAGAATGTGGAGAAATTAGAAACTCCATACTTTTTTAGTGGGGATGTAAAAAGAAAACAGTTTGGCAGTTCCTCAAGTTTTAAACAGAGTTACCATATGACCCAGTCCTTTCCATATGACCCTAGGTATATACCCAAGAGACTTGAAAACATATGTCCACACAAAAACATGTACACAAATGTTCTTTTTTATTATTCTATTTTAAAGATGTGGGGTACAATTCAGGATTGGGTACATAAGCGTTCAATATACAGGTGAAATCTGGCCTCCCATTAGTCCTCACTTCACCTGGTTTAGGATCAGGTACTCTTATTGATGTTATGTACCTTCCCTCCTTCCCCTGACAGTGTCTCACTACTGCCAATCCCTTTCTTGTAGTATTATGGTAAATGTTCAGGGCCCACATAATGGACTCTCATATGAGTGAGAACATGTGGTACAATTCTCTGTTTTGTGATAGATCACTGATAGACTCTAAATCCACCCAAGTTGCTGCAAAGTCATAGTTTTGTCCTTCTTTATGGCTGTGTAATATTCCATCATGTATATGTACCACATTTTTTTAACTAGTCTACTTTCAATAGGCAGCAGAGTTAGTTCCATTGCACAAATGTTCATTGCGGTATTATTCATAATAGCCGAAAGGTAGAAACAACCCAAATATTATCACCTGATAAATGTATAAACAAAATATAGTATATACATACAATAAAATATTATTCAGCCATGAAAAGGATTGAAGTACTGATTTGTGCTACAGTATGAATGAAACTTGAAAACAACATGCTATGTGCAAAAGCCGAAGGAAAAAAGTCACGTATTGTGTGATTACATTTATATAAAATCTCCAAAATAGGAAAATTCAATAGATACAGAAAATCAATTTGTGGTTCCTGGGGCTGAAGGAAAGGAAGATTGTGTAGTGATTATTAATGAGTATAAGGTTCCTTTTGGGAGTGATAAAAATATTCTGGGATTGGATAGGGGTCATTGCTGTGAAATATGCTAAAAACCACTGAATTATCTGCTTTAAAATAGTGAATCTTTGTCAACGATGAGTTAGTTGAAGGTCTATAGTTTTATTTCTAGGTTCCCTATCCGGTTGCATTGGTCTATGTGTCTATTTTTGTACCAATACCATGTTGTTTTGATTATTTTAGCCTTGTATTAAAGTTTGAAGTCTGGGGGCGTGGTGCTACAAGCTTTGTTTCTTTTGCTGATTGTTTTAGCTATTTGGGCTCTTTTTTTGATTCCATGTGAATTTAAGTATTGTCTTTTTTTAGGTTTGTGAAAATATTGCTATCTGCAGATTATTTTGGATAGTATGGAAATCTTGACATGTTGATTTTTCAAACCACAAAGCCAGTAAAAACAAACAATGGGGAAATAAAACCCTATGTAGCAAATGGTGCTGGGAAAACTGGCTAACCACACGCAGAAGAATGAAATAGGACCTCTACCAATCACCATACACAAAAATCAATTCAAAATGGATCAAGAACTTAAATGTGAAACCTCAAACTATTAAAATCTTAGAAAAAACCTAGACAACACCTTCCTGGACATCAGCTTAGGCAATGAATTTATAGCCAAGTTCTCAAAATCAAGTGCAGCAAAATCTAAAATTGGCAGATGGGACCTTGTCAAGCTAAAAAGCTTATTCACTGCAAAGTAAACCATCAGAAGAATAATAAATACAGCCAACAGAATGGGAAGAAATATTTGCCAATGATGAATTCAAACGAATTGACAGGAAGAAAAACAACCCCATTAAAAAGTGAACAAAGGACATGAACAGACACTTCTCAAAGGAAGGCATACAAACAGTCAAAAACATATGAAAAAAATGTTCAGCATCACTGATCATCAAATTGAAACTACCATGAGATACCCTTTCTCACTGGTCAGGATGCTGTCACTAAAAAGTAAAACAAAAAACAAAACAAAACAAACACACACAAAAAAACAGGTGTTGTCAAGTCTGAGGAGCAAGGTGAATACTTATACACTGTTAGTGGGAATGCAAGCTAGGTTCAACCTCTGTGGAAAGCAGATTGGAGATTTCTCAAATAACTAAAAATAGAGCTATCATTTGACCCAGCAATCCCACTTCTGGGAAGATACCCAAAGGAACACAACTTGCTCTACCAAAAAGACACCTGCACTCATATGTTTATTGCAGCACTATCCACAATAGCAAGCACATAGAAACAACCCAGACGTCCATCAAAGGTGGACTGGATAAAGAAAATGTGGTACATATACATGATAGAATATTACACAGTCATAAAGAAGAACAAAATCACGTCCATTTTAGCAATGTGGATGCAGGTGGAGACCATCATTCTAAATGAATTATCAAAGAAACAAAAAAACTGAACACCACATGCTCTCACTCATAAGTGGGCACGAAACATTGGGCACACATGGGCACAAGGATGCAAAACAACAGACACTGGGCACTGCTGAAGGAGGAAGGGTGAGAGGATAAGTGATACAAAAACACCCACTGGGTATCAAGCTCACGGGGAGCAGGGGGGCGGAGTAGAGGCCTCATCAGAAACCCAACCTTGCCTTCACACAATATACTTTTGTAACAAATCTTCACGAGTACTCCATAATTCTGAAATTGAAAAAAAAAAACTCTTTAAAATGGTGAATCTTATAGTATGTAAACTATATCTAAATTTAAAAGGGAAATGAATTGTGAGGAAATGGGGAAAGTGTACATGTACTACAAGTTTGATCATTCTGGTACTGACATAGCAGAGAACTAGAGCAATTCCTAGACAGGAGATCGTGGCCAACTAAAAATAAAAATAAAAATGAGGAAGCTTAAACATGTTTGAAGGTGTATGGAATCTGTGGGGAAAGAGAAGTTGAAAAAAAATGGATGGAGACAGAGAATGTATATCAAATTGCATATCTCTAAGTACAACAGAGAATACTAGGAATGCATAAGTATAGTTTTTTTCCTATCTATATAGTATTAGTAGATTCTGAGCCCAAATGATCTCATTAATCTTTTCATGTACAATATTTATGATGCATGCGCATGACTTAGCTTCTTTATAGACAATGCACACAGATTTAATGGTTGATGTTTTACAATAAATATCAAATTGATAGCATCCAAATAAATGAAAATGAGAATGAGTTGAACTAGGTTTATTAATTTTTCAATGTTGAAAGAGAAGGAAAAAGCCTTCGTAAATATTGTATATTGATGCTACATGTAATAAAGGTAACACATTGTTATGTCTTCAGAATAGCAATTTTTCTCATGTCACTTTTCTTTAAAGTATAAATCATTTATAACCTGCTTGCATTTGTAAAGTTTTTTGTTTCTCTGAGAATAGATGTTTTGTTGATTTGCCTCAAAGCTCCACAGGGATGAGATGAGACCCTTTACAACAGAAAACCAAGTCCAGAGCTGGAAACAGACCTTGCATAATAATAGAGAAAAGTACAGGTATACTAAAGTGATGCATTTTTGTCCTTTTCTGTGTAGTGCCAATACTGCCTTTTCATATCCGGATCCGGAAAATCTGCCTATGTTGAATGGGTCTTGATTGTGTTGTGTACTGTTAGAAGAGTCATGGATTGTGGATTTTTCAAAGGACACAAGTTAACCAAGCAGATGTTCCCCATATGCTGAATATTTAACTAAGCAGTTCTTCCTTTATTCTTCAAAATTTTTTATTGATATATAACAATTGTACATATTTATGGAGTACATGTGGTATTTTTATACATGCATACAATGTGTAATGATCAAATTAGGGTATTTAGGATATCCATTATCTGAACATTTGTCATTTCTTTGTGTTGGGAAGATTTCAGATTTTCTCTTCTAGCTATTTTGAAATACACAATAAACTATTGTTACCTATACTCACCATACAGTGCTATCAAACACTAAAATTTTTTGTATCTAAATGTATGTTTATATCCCTTAACCATCTGTCTTCATCTCACTTCCCCACGCTTCCCAGTCTCTGGTAATTATAAGCTACTCCCTACATCCATGTGATCCACTCTTTTAGTTCCTACATAAGAGTGAGAACATGTAACACTTTCTGTGCCTGGCTTATGTCACTGAATATAATGTCCTCCAGTTCTGTCCATGTTGCTGCAAATGACAGGGTTTTGTTATTTTTTGACAGCTGTATAGTATGCTGCTGTGTATATATACACCACATTTTCTTTATTCATTTGCCTGTTGGTGGACACTGTATTTACTTTCTTTAAAGGCTTTAGGTGATATAGAACTATAAAAAGACTCACTGTCTTGTCATGAATTAATACATGCTGCCATCAACAGGACATTATGAATTATAGGAGGTGAAATTATCATTGATTGTGCATGTAGATTTGATTTCCTCTCCCCACACCAATTATAGTCTATTTTTGAAAATTATGATTACATTTTATTTCTTGCACTTTTTTTGTTTGGAGTTAATAATTGACTTTTTAAAGGGTTTAACAACCTCTATTGGATATATCTATAAAGTGTACAGTTCTGTGCTTTTTGGACTAGTAACCATGTACAAATGATTGTCACCCCAGTCAAAGTATAGAATATTTCCATAGCTCCAAAATATTCCCTTGTGTCCCTTCCCAGTCAGTTCCCTCTACCCACATCCCACGCAACTGCTGATCTGATTTTTATTGCCCTAAATTATTGTTGCCTGTTCTAGAGCTTCATGTACAGCATATACTCTTTTTGTTTGATATCTTTCTTTAGCATAATGCTTTCGAGCTTCATTCATGCTGGTATGATTGGTCTTTTTCACTCTGGACAAGTCTTCCATTACATATAATGTATACAGAATGTTTATCCATTCACCTCTTGATGCACATCTGGGTTCTTTACAGTGTTATGCTAAAATATGCGTGATGTTAAAGCTATTATGAACATTTGTATACAGGGTTTGGGTAGACCTATGTTTTCATTTCTCTTGGGTAAATATCTAGGAGCGGAATTGCTGCTTTTGGTTTAATTGTTTTCCAAAGTGATTGTGCCACTTTCATCACCTCCAGTGAGCTTTCAAAAAAGTTGAGTGAAAAGCACACAGAATTCTTAAATGCCCCACCTCTAGTCTGTTCTATCACTAACATCTTGAATTAGGGCTGTACTTTTGCTATAATTGATGAGCCAAGATCAGCACATTATTATTAATGAAAGTCCATAGTTTACATTAGGGTTCACTCTTTGTTTTGTACTTTCTGTGGGTTTCAACAAATGTATAATGTATCTACCATCACAGTGTCATACCGAGTATTTTCACTGCCCTAAAAATCCTGTTTTCCACCTGTGCCTTCTTCCCTTCCCCCATCCCCCAATCCCCGGCAACTAGTGATTTTTTTGTCTCCATAGTTTTGCTTTTTCTGTGTCATATACATCAAGTGCAAAGTGTGCTGCACAAAGTCACAGTTTTAGAAATCACAATACCAGATTTCTCAGCTTGGGCTAAAAACAGGAGGACCAAATGTTTTTAAAAAGATTATTCAGATCCCCAGATTCTCCAGCTATCCTGAAGCAAGCCCAGAGGTTTACCCTCTGGGGAGATTACTGGATGAGCTGAGAGGATATTAGAGGTGTCTAGAGAAAACAGGTGACTGAACAAATGTTCTCTCCAGCACCCCAGCTCAGCTCCCAAAATGCTGACAGTCAGACTCTGTCTCCATCAAACAAATACGCAAAGACGTTTAGGGCACTTTATTCACAACTGCCAAAACCCATAAGCAACCAAGCTGCTCCTCAACAGATGCGCAGATAAACTGCAGTACTTCTGACAATGACTATTATTCAGCACTAAAAAAGATTGAGCTATCAAGCCACAGAAAGACAAGGAGGGACCTTAACTGCACATTGTTAAGTGAAAGAAGCCAATCTGGAATGACTGTGTGCTGTATGATTTCAATTATATAGTCTATTTTAAAAATATCTATGGTACACCAGAAGAGAAAGACAAACAGAGAGAGACACAAAGGTAGCGAGATGTGGAGAGAGAGAGTGGGAGAGACAAAAAAACAGAGAGACTGAGAGGGAGAGACAGAGTCAGAGAAAGACAGAGAAGGGGAAGGAAAGAAGAGGGAGAGAGAAGGGGTGAAGAAGAGATTTTACTTTTCACTGGAGATAAATTTAAATGGTAAACATTCTTATTCTCTCACCCTACAGCAGAGCCATGTGACAGTGCAAAGCAATCTGTATGTGGGTGTGCTATTATTCCTTGCCCTAAAAGAAAAAAAAAAATTGAAGCCGTACAGCTTCAAAATATTGAAAAGTTCTGAAAATTCAAAAAATGTATTTTAAGTAACTTCTGATTAAAGAAATGAGTTGTGTAAAACAGATTTTTTTTCTAGCTTATTAGATACTTAATGTTTAACTCTACTAACTTCAGGCTAATTGAGTTTGTCATTTTCACTAATTAAAGTCATTTTGAACTGAAACCCATTTCCAGAAATTTCAGCAGACTGAAAATTCAAAACATCTATACATTACCGTTTTCCTCTATCTACTTAAATTTAGCTCTTTTTGATTATGTTCTTGAACAATGCATCTGCTTCAATAGTACCTCACTGATTCTCATTTGCCACTAGTAATTTTGGAATATATCTAATGCCCTGACCAGATGTATAAATGGGAAGCAAATTGACTTTGGTGCTTAAAATTTTTTTCTTCATTTTTTAAAATTTATCTACTGATAGTCTCTTCCTGCTTACATCCATCTATGTATCTGTCTATGTCTCTATATATCTATCTATGTATGTATCTTTCTGCTCCATTCTAGCAAGAACTTATTCTTAGCTGGCTATTAAATAAACCCACATGCTAATTTATCAGTATCTGTAAGGTTTTTTTTGGTAAAGGTTTGACTTTTTTGCTTTACAAAATTATTATCTGGATATATTACTTCATAAGATATGTATATGCATGTAAAACTTAATAAAATAAAAACCAAGGTATTCTGAATTTGTATTTAATATTCCTTTGCACATTTAAAATTTATTCCCCCAAATATTTAGTTTTACATATTTCTGAGCTTTACAAATAGTATGCTATGTCTTGCTTTTGTCATTTAATAGTCTATCTTTTATTTTTTGAGTTGGGGTCTCACTCTGTCGCTCAGGCTGGAGTGCAGTGCACACTACTACCACCCCAGCGTCGACCTGCTGGGCTCAGGTGATCCTTCTGCCTCAGTCTTCCAAGTAGCAGGAACTACAGGTGCGCACTACCACGCCAGGTGAATTTTTAAAATTTTTTGTCGAGTTGAGGTCTTGCCAAGTTACCCAGGCTGTTCTTGAACCTGTGGGCTCAGACAATCCCCTCACCTTGGCCTCCCAAAGTGCTGGGATTACAGGCTTGAGCCACCGCGCCCGGTCTAAATATTCTATTTCTAAGATTCATCTATGTATTTTGTGTTGTGTACTGGTTCTTTGTACATTTTTTTCTACTATGCATCATTCATTTATGAATATGCCACAATTTATTTGTTCAGTCTATTGTCAATAGCTATCTAGGGTAGTTCAGGTTTTTGTTCTTTATTTGTATGAAAAAGGATTCAGGGATTTTTGGACCTGTCCCCTGGTACACATGTGTAAGGCTTTCTCTAAAGTATCTACATGAGGTCTATAATATGTATATGTCCAGCTTTACAAAATAATTCCAACTTAATTAAAACACTACCTGCAGTGTATATTGTCACACTTTCTTTAATTTTTGCTAATAAAATGGGTGTAAAAATGCATCTCATTATAATCACAATTTGTATTTCATTGTTTACTAATGAGGTTGAGCATATTTTCATGTTTATCTGTTATTCTGTCTCATCCATAAAAGTGTATGTGAATATATTTTTTCTATTTTCTATAGTGTTGTTTTCTTTCACATCAATTTTTAGACATTATAAATATTCAAAAGCTATGTTTTCACTCATATATGGCTTATATTGTCTACCAGGTAGTGACTTATCTTTTCATTCTCCTTATGGTGTCATTTGATAAATAAATTTATTAATATAATAAATATACCAGAGTTCTTACATTTAATGCAATCAGTTTATCAATATTTTCTTTTATGAACATCAGATTGTGCCTTGTTTAAAAAATCCTTCCTTAGTGCTAAACACTTCCCTACTGTACTGTTAGTAGCTCATTCCCCTATATTTTCCTCAAAATATTTTTCAGCATTGGCATACACATTTGAGTCATCAATCAATTCAATTTCATATCTGACAAATAAGTTAGTTATCACAGCATTATTTATTGAATAATTTCTCTTTTATGGAAAAATCTACAAAATTAATATATTTAGGCAAAACCAACAATATTAATATCTCTACCATATAGTAAAGATATATACTTTTTTTTATCTCTGTGTTTTCTAATTTAGTCCAGTATTTTATTTCTTTGCAATGCCACTTTACCTATTATTAAAAAGTATTGGCATGTAACAGAACATGTCCTTTATATTCTTTCCTCTTTTATAATATGTCTTAACTATCCTTAACCTTTTGTTCATTCACATATATATGCACCAAGGCACATATTAGAGTCAGTCCATCAAGTGCCACAAAAATTATAAATAAAATCCTGAATGTGATTGGACTGAATCTATAGATCAATATTAGAATAATTGAAAGCTTTGTGATGCTCAATATATCCGTCAACATGATAGCTGTCTATTTTTCAGGTCTTCTTCAAAGACTTTCAGAAATATTTTATGGCTTCTGCAAAGAGAGAAAATAAGGCAATTACAGCAGACCTATAGATAATCCATATGTTGTTGTTAATAGATAGGTACTTAAACATTATGACTAAAATATGAAAGTGCATGGAAAAAAATGGAAAAAAAAGAAAAAATAAATAATTCCGCAAAGAATTGGAATCACTTAAAATCAAACAGACTCTCTAGAACTGAAAATAAAATATCTGAAATTAAGAATTCATTAGACAGTTTAACAACAGACTGCACACAGACAGAAGGCAAGATTAGTAAACTTGAAGACAAGTCAATATAAAATATCATGGAACAGAATCATGTAGAACAGAATTGTGAAAGCAACCAAAAATGGGAGAAAAAAGAATATACAAGATAGGTAGAACACAATCACGTTAAAATATATGTAATTGTTGCCCTAGAAATAAAGGAGAGAGAAAGAATAAGAAAGAAATAATATTTGAAAAGAAAATGGCCAAGAATTTTTCAAATATGCTGAAAGGTCTTACAGATTTCTGACACTCAGCAAATTTCAAACAAAATAAATGTAAATAAAACCCCACTAGTTTACATTCCCACCAACCATAAAGAAGAACAAAATCATGAACTTTGCAGCAATGTGGATGGAATTAGAGCTTATAAAACTGAGTGATCTCTCACAGAAACAAAGATCTGAGTATCCCATGTTCTCACTCATAAGTGGACCTTGAACAACTACCATATTACTGTAGGAAAGGGATTGAAAGTAGCAGGAAACTGCGGGGGTGGGGGTGGGGAAGATAGCTGGGATTGACAGTAGTCGATATCCATCTGGGGAAGGGGGGGCACACCTCATCAATAAGGATACTTGCACAATGAACATTTGTATACTTAACCCTGAATTGTACCCCACGATTTCAAAATGGAAGTTTAAAAAATAAATAAAACCACACTTAGCTTTATCATAGACAAACTGCTGAAAATCAGTGATGAAGATAAAAATCTTCAAAGCTTTCAAAGAAAAAAGACATATTACCTTTAAAGGAAAAACAAAAAGACGAAGAGCTGACATTTCAATGGAAACTATGAAAACCAAAAGTCACTGTAATGACATCATTAAAACTGCAGAGAGAAATACTTCTGGTGTAGATTTCTAAATCTAGGAAAAAGTATCCTTTGAAAATAAATACCGAGAAGGGCCTTATCACACAAGCAAAAGATGAAAGAATTTACAGACAGCACACTTCAAGGAATACTAAATAAAGTTTCTCAGATTAAGAAAAGGATCCCAGATAAAAGGAAAGGACCGAAGAAATGAATAAACACCTAAAAAGGTAAATGTGTAAATAAACTACCTTTGATTCACTTTGGTAATATCAAACCCAGCATAAACTCTAGTGTGACTTTAGTGTAATGACATAGAATCATAGAGTATTTAGTTCAACTCACCTCATTTGACAGATATGAGTACATTTGCAAATAAATAAGTGACCTAGTTGAAACTAGAAATAAATAGCAATATTTAATAATGCCAATTTTTAATAAATCTAACCCTTGAGTTCCAATGTTCTGAGCTCCAGGCCATTCACTAATTCTTAGGCCTTTAAACTGTCTTGAAAAAACCTGTTGTCATTAAATCTAGTCTCTGGTTACTTTACAGTTCCTATACTGGCCATGCCTGCTTAACTATATAAAAATTTTCTGCACCAAGAAGCTTCAAGAAATAACCTCTAATCCTCTTGACCCATGTGGAATGTGAATCTCCAGTTTTTGTTGGTGTTTTGCTTTTTATCTTGTGTGATAGACCTTGCATTAAGAAGATGAGACATTTATAGATGGATATGTACTAATTCTAAGGTTGGTTTCTTAGACAAGTTGATAGTATAATTGTAAAGACTCTTGACTATGGCAGAGGCTCAAAGCTAACCCAGCTGCTGTAATAGTCATACCTCTATGATTCACATTCTAAGGTCTAATCTGGTGAGGCAGAAAACTTGGATAAGTCTGGTAAAGCAACTTTATTATTCACAAATATACAGTAATCAATAGATACTTAGGATCCATGGCAAGTCAGTTCTCCAGGGTTCAGGAAAGCTGTGCAGTATGAATGGAATCTCATCTACACTTGCCCAACTTTGCAACATAGATGAGGGACCCTGAAAGTCCTCTGCTCTAGGTTTTATACCCTGGGGGTCATTGAACCTATGATTGACTACCATTTAGTTTCAAAATAGTATTATATAATGAATCATCACTAAATTTAAAATGACAGATCTTATTAATGAACGAATTTGATCAAAATCAGTCAACTTTGTAGAAACTTGCCATGTCCAAAATAATAGCAGCTATGAAACAACATTTATTGTTTCATATTGGCATGCTGAGCACAAGTGTTGAATGACATCCCATTCTCTGAAGGACAAAGACAAAAGCTGGGCTGTTCTAGTCAGTTCCTTTTTATCTCAGGATGTTGCAATCTCAGCACATTCTACAGTTATCCTGAGAACTGTAGGAAGAGGGCGAGAGCTGGGCCAGCCAAGAATATCTGCAGACATGTCATCCTGTACAAATATTGTTCCTAAAAGTCTATGCAGTTGAAGATAAAAGTGATGCTCTTAAACACTAATTATAATGGCTAGGAGGAAATTGACTTATCAAAAATACAGTCCTGATATCTTGTCCCAACAAATCCCTCAGGCTGATCAAGTAGTGCAATTTGATCAGTTGGTAACTCAAAGATGCACACACTTAGGATTTTTGCTGGTGTACAACATTGGACATAAAGAAACATTTTTCAATCCGGTATCTTGAGTAAAATAACTTTTTTTGTCAAACAAATAGTTTCTACAAAGTTGACTGATTTTGATCAAATTCATTCATTAATAAAAGCTATCATTTTAAATTTAATGTATCATTCATTACACTATTTTGAAGCTAAGTGATAGTCAATCATGTAGTCATGTCCCTCTGTGACTTTACTAACCTTAATTCATAGATCTTCTATCTTTTCATAAAGCTGATTACCATCTTGAAGAGAGTACACAGCATTACTTACTGATATAGCTGCCTACACTACCTTGCTGTGTGAAGTAGATGTCTAGCAACCAGGCATTCTCTCACTCAAGTAGTGACCAGGCCTGACCCTGCCCCTGCTTTGCTTCCAAGATCAGACAAGATTGGGTGCATTCAGGGTGTTATGGCACAGACAAGGCATTCTGAAATTCTGAGAAAGTTGTTTTTTTTTTTTCTAATTTGTTTCTGTTTGTGACTCAACTCATTAACATGTGGGGATAAAGTATTCCTTCACTTAATTATTTATGCATATATCATTTACTGAGAAAATGCTAACAATATTAGACAAATATAAGTATTTTTGTGTTTTATATACAGAAGATCTGGATTTATATACTGGTTCTATTACTGAAATCTTGAGCAACAAAATCTGTGAGACTTTGTTGTTTCTTCTTGAAAAAGGGAATAGGTGACAATGGCAAAAACATAGAAACAACCATGTTGCCCATCGAAGCTGGGCTGGATTAAAAAAATGATTTGCTGCATCCAGGAGACTCATCTCACTACAAGAGACACACACAGACTCAAAGTTAAAGGATGGAAAACGAGTTTCCAGGCAAATGGATCACAACAGAGGGCAGGAGTTGTAATCTTAATATCAGACAAAACAACCTTTAAGCTATCAAAAATTTAAAAAAGATGCAAAAGGATACTACATAATGATAAAAGGTTCAATCCATCAACAATAAATATCCATCCTAAACATATATGCACCCAACATAGGAGCACCAGCATTTATAAAACAACTACTTAATAAACTGAAAAAATATATTGACTCTAACACTATTATAGCAGGGGACTTAAATACCCCACTGACAGCTCTAGATAGATCACCAAGGCAAAAAATCAACAAGGAGATCCAGAACCTAAACTTGACACTTGACCAAATGGACTTAGCCGATACCTACAGATTATTCCACCCAACAACCACAGAGTATACATTCTACTCATCACCACATGGAACATACTCCAAGATCGATCACGTTCTTGGCCATAAATCAAGCATAAACAAATTCCATAAGGTTGAAATCTTGCCATGCGCATTCTCAGACCACAGTGGAATGAAAATAAACATTAAAGTCAACAACATTTCCCCCAAACTTGCAAAGACATGGTCACTAAACAGCATGATGCTAAACAACAACTGGGTCAACACTGAAATCAAAGAAGAAATGGAAAGATTCCTGGAAACAAATGAAAATGAAGAAACATCTTACCAAAACCTCTGGGATGCCATGAAATCAGTTTTAAGAGGGGAATTCATATCTCTATGAGCACACAACAAAAAAATGGAAAGATTACAAGTGGAGAGCCTAACAAATCACCTAAAGGAGCTAGAAAGAGAAGACCACCAAAACCCCAACTCTAGCAGAAGAATCCAAATCACAAAAATAAGAACCCAAACACGGGACATAAAGGACAAAAATATCATAGAAACCACCAACAAAACAAAAAGCTGGTTCTTTAAAAGAATTAACAAGATAGATGGACCCCTAGCCAGAATGACCAAGAAAAAGAGAAAACAATCCCAAACAAACACAATCAGAAAAACAAAAGATCAAATCACAACTGACCCCGAAGAAATACAAAAGATTATCAGAGATTACTATGTACACCTATATGGAAACAAACTTGAAAACCTAGATGAAATGGAGGACTTTCTGACATCACACAACCTCCCCAGGTTAAAACAAGAAGACATTGAGACACTAAATAGACCAACAACAACCCAGGAAATTAACTCTGTCATAGGAAAACTACCTACCATAAAAAGCCCTGGACCAGATGGCTTTCCAGCAGAATTCTACAAAATGTACAAGGAGAATCTGATACCAATCCTTTTGAAAGTATTCCAGGCAATTGAGAAATATGGAATTCTCCCCAAAACATTTTACGAAGCTAACATTACACTGATACTCAAACCGGGTAAAGATCCAACAAAGAAAGTGAACTACAGGCCAATATCCCTTATGAACATAGATGCAAAAATCCTCAACAAGATTCTAGCAAATCGGATCCAAAAACACATCTCAAATATCATCCACCATGACTAAGTAGGCTTCATCCCCAGGATGCAGGGCTGGTTCAACATTTGCAAGACCATAAATGTCATTAAATACATCAACAGATGTAAAAGCAAAAACCACATGATTATCTCATTAGATGCTGAAAAAGCTTTTGCTAAAATACAGAATCCCTTCTTGATAAAAACCCTCAAGCATCTAGGTATAGAAGGAGCATACCTCAAAATAGTAAGTGCTGTCTACAACAAACCCACAGCTAGCATATTGCTAAATGGTCAGAAACTAGAATCATGTCCCCTGAAAACTGGAACAAGACAAGGCTGCCCACTCTCACCTCTCTTGTTCAATGTTGTGTTGGAAGTCCTAGCTCAGGCAATTAGACAAGAGAAGGAAATCACGGGTATCCAAATAGGAAAAGAGGAAGTCAAGTTATCCCTCTTTGCTGATGATATGATCCTATACCTTGAAAATCCAAGAGAATCTATCAAAAACCTGCTTGCAATGATAAAGGAATTTGGCAAAGTCTCAGGGTACAAAATAAATATGCAAAAGACAGCAACCTATACACCTACCTATACACCAACCACAAGCAGGCGTAGATCCAAATTAAAAGCACAATCCCATT